>JAHZNE010001356.1:0-17023 GCA_027744055.1 Callyntrura sp. NNG-2020 | reverse complement strand
TTTTTTTGCAAGGATGGTGTTTTGGGGATTGGACAGAGAGAAACACTGCTGCCACACTGCTGCTGCTGCAACGATAGAGAAACAGTTTAGTTTAGAGCGAGAGAGAGAGAGAGAATGTATTTGTATGAATGAGCTGATATTGTATACAAAGGTATGTAGTAAGTAAGTTGCCAGTACTAATAAAAAAGGGGGCATGTGGATAATATGGTAGTGCGGGAGGCAAATGGCAAACTGTTTGAGAAACAACAGAGCAGAGAATTTAGCGTAGCGGAAACCTGACTGAAAAAGATGGAGTTTGCTGTAAGCTATAGAGGGAGAGAGAGATAGGTTGTATAATCGTAAAATATAATGGGCTTATAGACACACTCTTACAGCCACGACGATAAGCAGTGCTGCGAGAGAGAGAGAAGTCTGTGTGGTAGCCACGGTAGGAACCAAGAAGGTCTTAAAGACAGTGGGAAAGGGATGCATGGGAGAGTAAAAAAAAGAAATTGGATTACTAGTTATTATGGTTGTTGTGTAATGACGGAGTACAAGATGGAAAAAAATAAAGTCTTTAGGGGAATAGAGAGAAGCGGTGGGTTTATTTTCGGGGATATGGGACAATAGCAGGGGAAAACGGCTAGTTGCAAGCGTCAATGGGCTAATTGGTAAAATGCCAGGAGATTTAACGATTTTTAAGGGGAAAGAAATACAATATAATACGTAGTTAGAATGCTTAATTGCAGTTTTAGTACAAGGAGCTTCTGAATTCACGTGAGAGAACGTTTTCGTGTTAACATTCACTGTGATCAACGTATTAAAAGTCATAAAAGAGTGTTATAAGGAGTTATAAGATTTTTGCATTTTTTCCCCTTAAAACTACAATTAAGCTGGTTATTTTAATCACTTATAATTTTTAATAAATTTATCAACATTACTTTGTTTAAACTTATTTGTTGTCTTCCAAAATTACTAACATGTTATTTAACATCTATCTCGTGTAAATCAGACTTCCCCCGGACGACCGGCTCCCCGGCCGAACATACATTCCCTCCATCCCTATAACTATTCCTGGTCTACCCAATAAATGCTGCTTATATCAACCAAATATCATCACAAGCAACCATAAAAATATAAATAAATGACTAAACATCTGCTTAATATATGCTTCTTACGGCTTACCCACACACCATCATCATCATCCTCCTCCTCATCCTCATCACAGCCATTCTTTGTATTTACTAAAAAAATCACACACTTTGCTGCTACATGCTGTTGCTCCTTCCCTACCACTACCTTAACTAAACTACCCCGGCCAGCCAGCGGCAGCAGAGTGAAGAATAAGAAGTTACATACTACTCCTGCTCTGCTGTTGTTGTTGTTGACTACAAGGAAAAAAATCATAATCACCCGAGTAACTGAAAATCTGTACAGATTCTCTCATTGGCAGACTTTATCCTGCACAATGCAAAATTTTTTATTATTACGTATACCGCATCAAGTACGTTTAGGTTTAACTACGTTTATTCTAAAATATGTTTTTATTCATGGTACCCCTCTTTCCACATACAATTTCCTTATTATTCCTGCTGCTGCTGCTAAAAGGAGCATATTTTTCCTTTTAATGCATAATACAAATGAAAATGTTTATAGTCGTTTGTTGTGCACTCGCACTCTCTCTCTCCCTCTCTCTCTCTATATAGACTTTGTCTACTGATGCTATATATTTGCGTGTGTACTTGGCACACACACACCAACTTATGTACCGCACGGTGTACACACAGATTATGTTTTCCTTCTCTCCGTTCGTTCGTTCCCTTTTTTCTCAGAAGATTCTCAAGCGAGACCCAGCAAAATGTGAGTTTTGTTGTTTGTTTGGTGTCGTCTTGTTGTTGGTATGCGTGGGGAAACACGTATAAATGTGTGTAGTATATGGATGGATACATAATGTACTCGTTTTTTTATTCTTCTTCTTTTGCACATTCAACGATTCAACTCTCGCAGCAGCAGCCATAGCCACCAAAGCCAAACGTGGACACAAATTCGAAGAAGAAGAGATTGCTGGGCATATTATGTAGACACACATACTTACACACCAAATACCACACCAGTACACACATAGTCCGTCCCATAAAGACGCCACAATAACAACCAAATAACACACAAACACACACTCACAACTTTTTCAACCAGAAGCAGCAGCGCTGCATGAAAAAAACCGTGTAGAGAAGAGAGAGAGAGAGAGAGAGAGAGACATTCAATCCGTTCATTTATAATTCCATAAGCATAATTATATGCATGTATATCGCGTGTCGAGACAGTAATACTGACAGACAGAGACACGTATAGTTACTTTACTTTTGAAAATAAAAAAATTAAAATAAATTATTATGCAGATTCAGTACCTAATCGAAAGCTATAATTTTTAACTGTGTGTGTGCAAGAGAGAGAGAGAGAGAGAGCTGTGGTGTGTGTGTATTAAGCGGTAGTAAGCGTGTTGGAGTAACGACAAAGATGACAAACTAAATGGACGAATTATACGGAATGATGCGGCAGAAATAGTCTGCTAAAATGCTCCTACTCCGTCGTCGTTTCGTCCGCACATTTTACTCAGAAACGTTCCAACCCAGTCCCCTTTTCCAATTTATGAATTTCCTAACTAAATTCATTTTAAATTTTCCGCGTCGTCCCTGTTTCACACTTCCACCCTGCTACACTTGACATTTTTATGATAGTAGCGCCTAATGTAAAAAAAAACTTGTAGTCTACAAAATGACGACAGGTACTTCCCTATTTTTGGTTCATCCTGTACATTCGATATTGTACACACATACATTTTCCCAACCTCTGCTTGTTTTATTGCCGTCGTGTGTGTGTGTGTCGTCGTGTCACCACCACAATTACTACTATTATTATTATTATTATTATTAGTGCCCTCCAAAATATCAAGCCGCTTGCATTGCAAATATCACGCGTTATGACTACAGCAACACCGAACAGCCTGTATGTACATCACCAGAGAGAAAAAAACGTCTACTAATGATACCATTACACTTCCCTGCATAATGTCAGCCGCGATGGTGGTCTGGTCTGGCCTAGTCTGGTCGGCTAGTTGTCTACCACACGACATCGCGAGATAAATGACAAGTTTGCTTGTTGTCATGACATTCCTTCTTACCTCTACTATCTCCTCATACACACATTTTACCGTGACGATCATCATCCTCAGAAGCAAAACCGTATATACATTTCTCTCTCTCTCTCCTTCCATTACTGATCTGGCGTAGCCTGATGATTATCGTCGTCATCATCATCATCCCAGTTTTCTGCTCAGGCAGCTCTTTTCTATTTTATTCTTCTCTCCTAATCTCCCTCACATCGCTTTCCACGTTATTATTTGCCGTCGTCATTTTTCGCTTATTACATTTTACCTCGCCATTCATCCATGCACAAAAGCATCTCTCTGCGAGAATGACGAGGCGAGTGGCGTACACATTACATTTTAATATTATCAACCGTGTATAATGATTAGCATCATCCTCTCTTCTCCGAGCGCCGAGAGGCAGTTGGAGAAGTAACGAAGCAGCAAAAGTAATAACAATGGAGCATACCAACGAATTGTGTGTGAGTCTCGCTGTACACGCCTGAGGTAATAATAGTAACGATAATGTACACGAAAGCGAGAAAAGATAAAAAAAAATGGAACGTGTGATGTCTCTTATAAATCTACACGCTTCTACGGAGCAATACTTGTTCTTATATCTTGTATAGAGAGCTTTGCTGGAAGGCGTATAATATTTTTAGACGCCAGAAAAATTAAAAGGTGAACACAAGCCTGGAGAGGAATTTTTGGGAAGCGGGAAAATCTGGGAAGAAAATACTACTTTGAAAAATGTTTTTTGTTCCTGGGGAAAATTAGCATATCAAAAATTTTGAAAGAACTGTTATGCTAATGTTAATGTATACTCCAACTCGGTGTGGCTGTGAATGAATGGGAGGTAGAAAGGGGAAAGATGAAGGAGATGGTGATATGCTGGAAAGAGTTTTAAGGAGGAAAGAAACTGCCGCTGTTGCTTGAAGGAGAGAGAAAAATGATACTGTCTGAAATTTTCTTCGGCGTTGAAAGAAGTTAAGCTGGAAAGAGAAGAGAGAATTTGAAAACCTTGTGGGGGATTGTTGCTGAGAGAGAGAGAGAAGGGGGGGGGGTGGTAGAAAGGGAAAGTTTAAAATTTACTTTTATACCCCGGCTGCTTGTTGAAGGTAATAATAGTAATGTGTGGCTCTTTTACTCCTGCAGCTATTTGAGCTGTCGGACTGTTGCGTAGAAAAAAAGTAAATGGAAATAGGAAATTAGGCTTTACGTACAGCGGGAATATTTTTGTGGTTTTTGAACTGTGGAATTGTATAGGAAACGAGGCAGAGATAGAGAGAGATAAATATACGTTCATTGGGCAAAAAAAATATATGAAGCGGGCACGAAGCATAAAGGCGTGCTTATTTGCAGTATAATATATCTGGAAGGCAAAAAGGGAACTCTGGAGAAGGAGAAAAAAAAGTTGCCGAGTGCTTGCTAGAATGCCACTTTTGGCGGAAGAGAGAAAAAATAATGATAATAAAGAGTAATAAGGAGAGAAGCAAAAATTGGATGTGGTATGGCAGGACGGGTGTGAGAAGATGTCTTTTTTGCTTCGTCAAATAAAAATAAGGGGAGAAAATGCTGTTCGTAATAACTTGCATATAGCGGCACGTTGCAAAAGGGCCCTACAATTTTATTAGGAGGTGGTACATTGCATGTATCTACCTACATGCCTTAATACCCCCTCCCGAGAAAATTCGCTGGAATTTATGCGCATATTGGAAACCTTCCCCAAGTTTCTTATTTTCTTCCCGCTTTCTTCTTTGAGCCCCTTCGCTTGAACTGTTCTGTTTGCCTGTCTCCGTGTGCGCCTGTCATCTGCAGGCTTGTATGGACAAGTTTGACCATTTTCTCCCAAAGCTCAGCTTATATCCTTCCATCGCTACACTTCAAAAACTAAAATGACTTTTATTTCTTTCTTGCTTCCAGCAAAAGAGAAAATACTTTTAGCAGCACACTGTTGCTCCACGTTATACAGAGCTTTTTCTTTTTTACATAATATACCCTTCGTCTCTCTCCTCTCTCTCTCTCTCTCTCTCTCTCTCTGCGGTTGGGGTCTGGTCGTGGATCGTTCTCTTTAGAGTAAAACGAAGGAGAAAGTCGGGAGGGAAAAAAGAGTGACACACTTTTCATTTTCTTCTACTTTCTCCTTTTCCGTCTTATTCAGCCTTGAGAGACCCGCTCTTCTTGACTTGCTCTGTGTATGTGAGAGTCTGTGTGTTTTGTACATGTTGTGTGCCTGTGTAGCTATAGAGGATGCCAACAACGTGCAAAAGGAATGCTCTATCGAAATAGTGGGAGCTTACAAAAAAATAATAAATACAACACACACGGCATTCTTCAAAGGCTTTTCTCTCCATATTTGCAGTATGTGTGTGTGTGTGTGTTAAGATATAAATATAATTTTTTATCAGACAACCACGCATTCCTTTCGGTTCCTCCTTGTCTCTCTGGTTCTTCTAGTATTTTCATTTATTTCCCTTCTTTTTGCGGTTGCTCCTTTTCCTCTCTATCCCCCTCGTTCTCATCACAGAGCGCTTTCTCTTTCTCTCAGCTAACTCAAGAGGAAGGGAAGAGTAGTGGTGACTGGAAAAGGAAATGGAAACGGATGATGGGAATGATGATGGCACTGCTGATGATTCTTTGTCTTTATATGTGAGAGTGGGCTTCTGTCGAAGGGAAAAAGACAACCCACTTGTGTGTGATGTCCAAAAACGTATTTTAGAGTCTGGTAACGCGGGATAGGTACACGTATTCACGGAAAAATTCCTAAATATAAATTACAAGTGTCACAAGTGCAAATTAGAAAATTCCTAAAGTGACTACATCAAGAAAGCGAACAAAACGTCAATTTAAATTATGAATAAAATGGGACGTTAAATTTGTGTTGATGACGTTCAAAATGACCAACACCACTTCAATAGGTACTTATACTAATGAACCAGTGAATCTGAGGACAAAATTAGATCATTATCGTTCTTTGTACTACCTGCTTGTCTATCCACAACGGAAATACTTAAAAGCGAATTTTTTCCATGGTTCATTAATAATAACAACACTTAAAATGCACCGAGTGATGATTTTTTAAAATAGGATTTCATTTAACCATTTCTTGTGTTGCTACCAAATTAAAGGGATGTACATGCATAATTTCCGCTTCATTATGAATTTTGCATTTAAACGTTCGTTCCTATATGCTTTATCCTGTTACGAACCAAAAGTAAACATGCTCAAGAAAGTAAGTGTAGGGTTATTGAAGAAGCAAAGAGAATTGTAATCATACCCACGCTGGCACCCTGTTTTAGGTAGTGGCTGACGAGCATCAACGCCATTTACATTTCCTGCTTATTATTTTCCCCTTGCCCCTCACGGCATCATCACCATCTCACCCAGATAATAAAACTGTGGGGCATTCCACAGCAGCCAGCACTAACGGAAGAGAGAGAGAGAGAGAGAGAGAGTTTCTTCCTTTTCTCATATCTCATGGCTGCCACCGCCATGGAGAAAGGCACCAGAAGACACGAGCAGAAGCTGACTGCAGGAATGGTAGTTTTTGTGGGAAAAAATTTACCAAGAGAAAAGAAGGAAAGAGAAAGAGAGAGAAAAGTTCTATTGCTTACTTTTCACCTAGTTTTCGGCTCGTAATAGTAAAACAGGAGGGCTACGTGAGAGAGAAGTGTGATGGCTGCTCGTGTCGTGCTACTTTAGAGAAGGATCTCTTCAGCGCCATCACCAGCAGCAGTGGTAAAACGTGGGTACGGATATTTATGGGTGGCACAGAAGCGTGATTAATAAAAGGATATTGCATGGGCGTTTGTCCATTCATCCAAACGGACTAGTAAAACGTAGCATTAATTTTTTTGGGTATTTTTTCTAATTTTAAAATAATGGACACGATTATAGACACGGCGGACCTTATTGTTGGAAAAATACAACGGGAAATAACGGTAAGTCCCTCTGTTCCGTTTCATTGAAACTGGTATCTCCCGCTACGGCACTACATCTTTCCCCGGACACAAATAACTAGCACCTCTTGGACTGAACTGGAAAGGGATTGACATCAAGAGGAATAAAATGGATTTTGTTGCTACCACCGATGAAGAAGCCAAAGCACAAGAGCTTTCTCTTTTCCCACCACAGCACCGTCACCACCACACAACCCAACAACTAAACACCCAACCCGTTTTATTTGTGCCCACAACAAAAAATAGAAACTACCCAAAAAATCCTCTGTCGACACTACTCCACTCCCGCAGCAACATACAAAATTCCCCACATATTTATCTCTTTTTTTCCTCCTCCCTCCCCACCTCTTCTCTTTCTCCCTCCATAGTCCCTCCATATCGTCTCCTCCTCCAGCCTTTCACTCTTTTTTATATTGCTGGCAAAACACAATGACGTGTTTTTCAAAAGTACCCTGATGCGATGGACTACTGCCTCTCACATTTTTTCTTCTCTCTCTCTCTCCCTTTCAACTGCCTGCTCCTACAATAGCGTTGTCGTCACTTGAAGAAAAGAAGCTGTAAAAATAAATGCCATCACCCATACAATGCCTCCATGTTCTTATTTGTGTGCCAAACCAGCAAACTCTGCGTCCTCCAAAAAATATCCACTTTTTGGAGTAAACTTTTTTCCCTTCGTTTTCACTCTGATTCTTTTTTCTTTATTTCCTTCGTCTTTTCCATTTTTTCCCTCTCTAGCAACCTCTTCATTTCATTACAACTTTATAGTTCTTTCTTCTGTTTAACTTGCTCAACTTTACTGCAGGACTACTCTACAACAACTACTACCACTACCACTACTGCTACTTGCTGCCAATCTCCACAAAAAAATCGGGGTGTATTTATCCTCCTCGTCGTATTCTACTTTGTTCACGGAGAGAAGAAAGTAGCGACGACAAAAAAATAAGTTTTTATTTTGCTTTTGTCATCGTTAGGCTAGACGCAATACGACCCAAGTACACACGTTGTTTGATGATCATCTTCATTTTCTTCGCTTCTTTTCATCTATGTAGGAGCTTTACTTATTTTCTTTGAATTTTTCCAAGATTTTTGCTTCCTTGGTACGGCTTCGTGGAAAAAAAAGTTGTGCGATAGAAGAAAAAACATGTTTGCACCAACAACTATCAGAGAAAATGAAGAGGAAAAAGTAGTTTGGTTATATTTTTTTCTCTTTTCTGGTTTGCCAGCACGTTGCAGACATATTTTTTATCAATTCGCTTTTCCGTTTTTATTGGGTTTTATACGTTGTAGCTGTTTTCTTTGTGTAAAAGCAAAAAAAATGTCAGGAGGGAAAAAATGTAATAATGGACGCACAAAGAAGGGAGACTTGAGGCCGCTTCAACAAGATGTGCAAACACTCGAACAGTAATTTATTGATTCTTACGTTTCATTCAATAATGTTACTACGCCGAAGGAAAATATTTTTCAAAAGACACTTTTTCTTGCTTCATTTAGATGTACGATACTTTATAGTAGATGGAATGCTCATTTCAAAAAATAAGAAAGTTAATAAACGTAGTGCGTGCCAATATTGAAATATAATTATTTCTTGTTTTTTAAATTTGGAAAGAAAGGACTACTTTGCATATCTGCATTAAAATTATTAAAAATAAATATAATTAAATAGAGCATTCATTCTGTAAATTAGCGCTGCTATTTCAAGTGTCATCGAAATATCCAACGAAAAAATATTTTTTTCGTTACTTTCGTCATAATAATATTAGATATTTCGATGGCACACGAAATAACGGAATGGAATTCGGAATTAACAAATGAGTTATGATTTTAGATAGATTCCATTCCAATTAATGCTTGCTTGGAAACCAGCCTTCAGTTGAAGAAAACTTTGCCTTTCAATTGTAAAATTCATTTATCTTGCTAACGTATGAATTTTCTTGGGGAAAGAGTAAGAATTTCCCCCAACTTGGAACTATACCCATCTTTAATTTAGATACTGTACGCAGACACATACAATAATCCAGATACATGTAAAACGGGTAAATATTGTTACTTTTATAAAAGTAGCTCTTTCATAGCCCCGTGCCTTTTGAAGCATTTTAACATAAAAATAAGTAATTCGAAAATAAAAATGTCGCAACTAATTTGGCTTAGATCAACGCCAAATTATATTTTATAATACCGATGTTGTAAGGTAAGGAAGTAGGTCTTTTCTTTGGGTTCCATAATGTGAGGCATACAAATACAATCCCTTGTAAGTATTTCCATTCTATAAAAAATTTAGTGTTTGTGTTATGTGTGCTAACTTTTTTTCTATATTTATCCCCCTTTCTCTACCCACAACCATAACCTACGTGCCTGCTGCTTTTCTCCTCTCTGTTTACTGCAGTACTTTTCGTCTCCCATCCGTGATCTTCCTCCGAGTCATCATCATATATAGCAACAACAGCAACAACAACAACAACACACTAACACACATCCCATCATCATCGCTCTCGTCTCTCCACCGCCCCGCTGATGATCCCGATAACCGTAATAAAGTGACAATTTTACCAACTTCCTTTTTTTCTCTCTCTCTTCTCCCTCTCTTGCTCTCCTTTTATTATTGTGTTACCCTTCCTGTCGCTATATTTAACCTCTTTCGCTTTCCCCAAATGCGGGTTTCTCCGCTGATACTGCTGCAAAGATAGCTGTAATTCAGGTAATAAAAGAGAAATACTTTTTTGTCACTATTTCGTGTCACCTCCACTTACACTTTGGGGAGTATCACGACGGAGAAAAAGAGAAAGAGAAACACGGAGAACAAACAAGCCGGTATAATAGCGAGAATCACATTACCATCAACGTCATCATCATCATGATTCCGCCTAGCGAGCGAGAGAGAGAGAGAGCTATGCTGTCGCTGTATAGTTCGGGTAATAACAATAATAAACACCTCAGAGAACACAACAACCTCATCAGCAGCATCACTATTCTAGAAGCATGCATGATTGCTTGGAACACCGCATACTCTGGTGACGGCAAAGGTGACGACGACGACGACATCGACGAGATGCTAAAAAAAGAAGCGAAGGAAAAAGAAAAAAAGTTACGTGAGCCGTGCCATAAACTCTTTTCTTTTACTACTTTATTTGTCTGTTTGTCGTCGTCATGTGCACTCTTTCTGTAAGTCTTGTCATCACCGTTATCATTGTCTTCATCATTGTCATCATGTGATAGGCTATTTTTTGTGGGTCTATTGAAAAATGGAGATTTCGTCGGGGAAGGCACGACACGAGCAAACATGATGATGAAAAAAGAAAGAAAGCGACACACGAGGGAAAGAGATGAGGCTATCAAGATGATCATCACAAAGCTATCAAGCTTCATTATTATTAACTTGGAAAAGTGTAGTCGTACAACAGCTTTTCCCTTTTTTCCTTGGCACGTTCAGTGTCGGTTATTTGCCAGAGAGAGAGAGAGAGAGACAGAGAGAAGTTTTTTTTGTGCGACGGAGAAGTTTTATGGATGTTGAGGCAATGGGGCATGCAAAGAAGGCAGGTTGGGTAAAAGGAGGAGAATATTTTGCACTTATTTTTTTGAGAAAGGTCAATCGACATGGACACATTTTTCTGTTTCGTGTTTCGAGACTTTTAACGGAGAAGATTGACGTCTTTTGTAGGCGTAATTACCTTATTTGAATTTTCAGAGTGGATGTATGGAAAATATGTAGGAAATACAGGAAACACAATTTCCGCTGGAATGATCCGTGTTTTCTCTGTGTGGGTGGATAGTAGTGATAGTACGTAATGCAGAGAGGAAAACAGGAACTGTTATTTAATTTACAATAAAAATTAATTTAAACTACAAAGGAGGAAAGTGTCTATTTTTCCAAAGGTCTATTAGCTTGCCGGCAAAAAGCAAATATAAAAAGGAAATTTTAATTTAAATGTTAATCAAACGTGCCTACAATATGGCTGTGAGGATTATTTTTTATTTTAATTTACCAAAAAAAACATTGTATCCCGTAGCAGTGCTCTCTCCTTTCCACATAACACATTCCCCCACACAATGGAGACATGTAGGTAGCGAAATAATCCGAACAAAAGAGAACCGCTGAAAAAGGATGAACCCCGCAAAACGCCACCCTCCCCCTGGAGGGCAACAAAGCCGAAAAGTAATTAATCAACGTAATATAAATTGATATATCATAAAAGCATATGCACATATTTGCATAGCAAATGCAAAATAACTATATTGTAATTACCCTGAATAGAATAAGTAAATAAATAAACCACGGACAAAAAGCCCATGCAAGCTCAAGAATAAGGTGTCTGTCTGTCTGTGTGTGTTGTGTGTAACTGCAACGCCAATTGTAACATTACTGATTTCCCCTAAGATATAAAAAAGATAGATTTTAAAGAAGACTGATATTGAATAGAGGCATTTTTGTGTGAAATCAAAGCTCAAACGGGCTTTTTGGACATTTGGCGCCCACGAATGTGGTAAATCAACAGCATCGCTAAATTGGAATGATCCGGTGGTTGTGTGCCGGAACAGGCATTTCAGTAGAAGAATGCAACTACCTCCAAACAAGCACGAGAACAAAAAGGACAGTCAAGAGATTGTGGCATAACCTCATCGCTAATTCTAATCACCGTTGACGCCATCCAAGCTCCTTCCGTTGTTCCGACGTCCAAACGTGTAAGGTCGGTGAGGGAGCCCCGACAGGGAGTGACACAACGGTTAGCGGGGTAACCACAGCGTTGCACACTGTCATCACCAGAATTGCATCAAAACCGCTACCAATTCTCTACGGGAAAAGGTAATTCCGGTTGAGCGCTTGTTGGTAGGAAAAATTTAACCGCAACTTAAAACAATAAAACACACACAAAGACTATCCTGACTATTCCTTCCGGCATGGCAGCTGCCGGGTTTTATCATGTTTTTTCACTGTTCATGGAATCGGAACAACAGAACAACAGGAGTTGGATGCTGGATATCATCCAGGAATTACGGCTTCATGAACGCCGAGAAATTTCACTCATTCGTAACGATAATGTGACATTTGAAGTACCTTATTTGGCGGGGGTACTTTCCCTGTACCACTGGCTGCAAATGATTCACTCTTTTTCTCTCTCTCTTGACGTCCCACTTGCTCCTCTCAGGTTGACTGGCTATGAGTGTCATCCCAGGTTTTGTTTGGGTAAAACGCGAGTGCATAACTAACTGCCTTTTGTATTTTTTACAAAAAAAATCTGCGTTTTATGGTTTCCCTGTTTTGTAGGTTATGCCTTCCACTACCACCACCACTACTGTGTATTTTGACGTTCCAGAAGGCAACTCCCAACTTAAAACCAAGCGGAGCGAGTAAAACATTAAAAAATGGAAGAAATATGAAACTCGCCTCCCAAATCTCAGCTTGCTTTGTCTGTGGAGAATTTCCTCCTTGTCATTTTAGATATGATGACTGTAAACTAACATGTGTATAGAGCACTGCTCTGCAGTAGTAGCTAAAGATAGACAACTGACTTGCTCCAATTTTTTTTCTTCTTCTTCAGAGCGTCAGCTCCGTTCATGGTTCGTCGAACAGGAAAGAAACAATAGAGCGAGAGATATTGCATATTTAATACTTGGTTTGAAATGACTACTGCACACAACAACAATCAATTCCGCACGTCAAATCTAATCTCGCACTGTCGCTTTATATTAACTTCACTGCTGGTTTGCATAAACATTCAAATAACAATTCAATTTTTTTTTCAAATTTATGGTTTCCAATGACGTCAAGAACCGAAACTAGTCCACCTTCTTTGTTAATGCATTTCAAAAATTACTTTCCACCGGGAAATTTAAAAGTACTTTTCAGTTTCAAAAAAAAATAATGACATTTACTTGCGTCAGAAGCTCCACCTCATTTTTACGATGGATGAAAGTAAGGATGACCTTTCACCTGGGTGAAATGTTAAATGAATCGTGTATTTACGGTGTCTGTTGATGTTTACCTCGTCGAAAAATATTGCCCAGGCACAAAATGTCAGGGTTTGGTCTTCCTTGTAAATACTGGTAGCGTCAGCGTCTCTCTTGCTGGAACAATCCTGCTTGTGTTGACGTGTTAGTTTTGCCCTGCTATGATTATAATCGTCATTGTGATGATAACCATGGATGCATGCACCCATGAATATTATTACCCATGCAGAGAGACAAAAGAAATGCGTACTTTCACTTGTTCCATTTTTCTCCTTTAGTACAACATATTACATCTGTCCGTCCCCCAGCGTATTTAAAAAGTCTATTATTTTTGTTACGCCTTTAAAATTTATATCGTCTACACAGTCCTATAGCGTATGTATGTGTATATGTTCGTTGAGGGATGATGGAGTCAACAATATCAGAGGAATTTTTCACGTTGGTGGTGGAAACTGGAAATGCGTTTTCCCCGTCGGAGGAATTAACTTGTCAGTCAGGCAGCCACAGGGTTTGGTTTTTAGTATAAATATGTATATTTGAGTGGATGCTACATAAATAAATAAGAAAATTGCGCCACTTCACGTCAAAAACACACGATGATGGAAAAACAATTTACTTAAAAAATGTTGACTACAAAAAATTAAATTTTTGGGTAAGCTACTTTCTAAAAGAAATCCTGAGAAAACATTAGTGAAGCGGGGGGAATCTTACGTCGTCCTAAAACGTCTAGATAGAGCAATAATAAAGCGGGGTTAATGCTTCAGAGCAAATTTGGGTGACGTCGTTTTTTTTCTAATAAAATAATACGACAGGCTGTAATATAAATGAAAGCTGTGTGCCGTATAAGGAGAAAAGAAGGACACTGGATGTAATTTTTGCGCATGGTGTTGCTAAGACTATCATCATTCCCCCGCTGTTTTTCGTACTGGTAGTAGTGGTGCTTCCTAACCGAAACACGTAGGGAAATTGAAGCGCTTTTGTGGTAAAATGAAAAGGGCAACATTCATGATTTTCTGGAGGGATACGGGCGAAAAAAAGATAATTGAGTTTGCGGTTGAAAGCTAAATGTATTCATGGAAAAAATAAAAGCAGTGCAGTAGATGAAAAAACAAGGGGTAAAAATAGGAGAAAAATATTATTGTTATTCATTCGTCGGATTAACGTAATCTAAAATGGTAAAAGTCGCACGAGTCAGAGAAAGGAGGAATAACAAGAGGAAATAAACATTTTTTGGTATATGCGTGCATAGTACAAATTTGAGGAAAAATGCGCAATACCAGATTGTTCTGCACGGCTTCTATTTTTCTATTTCGTAATATTATTTTTTGGTTAGGTTTCTGTTATTGCGGGGAGGCAACAGAGATGGGCTACCGGTACTGGGGAGGAGGGGGGATTTTTGGGTTATAACACAATCGTTGTGCAATCTGAGTTTCAAATTGGGAACTGACGCGTGAGACTTTTGTATTTTTAATACATTTACGAAGTAAAAGTTGTAAATGGCGTAAAAATGTACCCGTATTAATGGTATTCTAATAGCAAGTCAAAAGTGAAAGTCAGCAAAGGCCTTCAACCTTGACTGGAGTTTGTTCTGTGAAAAGATGGCTGCATTCTCATGAAACATTCCGTTTGAGAGAGTTTTTACGTGACCTACATAAGTACATGGACTCAGCAGCATTTATCGTCGATTTTGATTACGCAGCAGAAATTGTATTGCAAAGGAAGGTGGAGATGGCTGGAACCATTTAAAAACTTACTAGTATTGTCATTTTAGAATAAAATATAGATCGAAAGGAGATATCCTTTCAATGGTAACTCGTGAGATTATGTACTCCAGCAGTTTATTACCGTTGTCTCTCTAGACACCTGGACTTTCCGCTGCGTTTCAGGGCTAATTTAGTTTTTCTAGAGATAATTATGGCATATTTTGAGCAGTTTTCTAAAGGAAAATGTACTGAATTTGAGGTCGTATGATTGCAATGGTACGAGATCGGTGGAAAAACAATTACACTTTTCGGCTTTTCATGTTGCCAGGTAGTAGTAACCTTTTGATGATTTCTTGTATAAGTAAACATTTCCTAAAACCGTCGTCCAAATACATCATTTTAACTGAAGGCACACACATATTTGTGTAGTCACAATTTAATAATTTTGTACGGAAAAGACAATTTCTCCAGTCCTTTACTATTACACGTAAGACTAGCTACAATAATGTTAACCTAATTAATTTAATTTTTGTATGTTAGTCCGTCTCTGTCAACTATTTTTTGTATAATAAAAAAATTTTTGTATAATAAAAAAATTGAATTATCATCCAGAATATTTTGAATAAAAACTGTTTATATATGTAGCGTGATGTACTGTTTCTGTGCCCATCTCTGGTGATGCAGATCGAAATTTTCATTTTGACGCCGCACTGTAGAAATATTGTCATGCAAGTGATAAAGCGGTGATGTAATATTTAAGCTGTTTTTGCTCTCTGTTTGTATTTTACGTGGGTTTAAGACTTTTTTTCAGAGAATTAAATTTAGGTTTGCTTACTACTGCTTCTCGTCACGAAAAGACTTTACGTCGACGTCGTTACGTTGGTGTCATGTCGATGTTGATGTTAAATTTCCTGCTGTGACTTGCTCAGCTTAAGTTTTTTCCCAGCGTCCTCCTCTTTTTCCCTGAGTAAGCACATACCATATTTTTTGCCGTTATCATCGTATCAAGAGTAGAGCTGCAGAAAACAGAGAGAATATGTAGAATTCTTCTTACTTTTTCCTACTTTCTCTACAGCACTTACAAACCTGCCTGACTTTCTCCTTTATTGGTACTTTCTTCGCTGTTGTCGCCGTGACTAAGCTCTTTCTCGGAATTTTCCCGCTATGAAAGGGGGGAGAGCAAGAGAGAATCTCAACTGGTGTTCGCGTCAAAAGAAAAGGGAGGATGTACGACAAAATATTAAAAATACAACAAACCATTCCCTCTAAAATATCTGGAAGAAGGGGAGGTACGATCTCCACCCAACCTGTTCACACTCATCCACCGAAAAATATTTCCATAACGTCCTGCATTGTTGTTGCTGTCTTGATTTTTCTTACTGTTGTAAATATTCACCAAGTCTCCCAGTTACCCTGACATGCCCATAATAATAAACGATGTCACACAGTCACCCTGACAGTTATATACCTGCTGTATCGATCATAAACACCACTTGGCACTTTCCCCATAACAGGAGCAAATTCATACACCTCTTTACTAATCCCACCAGCGACACCATGCAGCCAGGTCATAAAAGTTAACCGGATATGTTACAGCGTTCCGTAATCAACCTTAAATTTTGGCAGCCAAGCACAAACATATAAATATGTCCAAGAGGATTCACCTCCCGTACAAATCTTCTGTAAAATCCAGGTTCTACCTCGCTTTCTAAAAACATTGTTTGTAGCATTTGCAGATGAAAATAGAGTTTACTAGAGAGAATGAAAGAGAGAAAGAGAGAAAGTAGTACCCTGAATTGTAGTAATGTTGCAGCTAACAAATTTGACAAAAACAACCACAGTCTCCCCAACATCAGCATTCTCATTTCTTCTCTGTAGCAGCAATAGTAGCGACAGTCATGCAAATAGGCCTGTCTGTAGACAGCAGCAGTGGAGAATTTGAATACTCAAAACAAATTTGAATAAAAGCATTTTACCATTTCAAAACAAGTCAAGTAGAAGAGTGAGAAGAGAAGTGACGAGGACGACCCTATGAGAAAATGAATGTGTTTGAAAAGCATACAGTATGTTCCAAAAAAGACATCCGTATTTACAAAACAAAATATACTGCCGTGAGAAACACATGTATAAACCAACTGCATGTCAAAATGCCCCCAAAACATGAAATCTGGACCATTCGGTATATTTGGGTGAAAGCGATAAATAAACCCAATAGACACACGAGCTTTGAAAGTTTTTTGTAAAGTTTTTTGTAGAAGAGGGAAATATACAAACGAGAAAACGAGAGAGAGAGA
>JAHZNE010001355.1:0-13126 GCA_027744055.1 Callyntrura sp. NNG-2020 | reverse complement strand
CTTTGTCCTTTCGAGAAGAATGCAGGTTCAGCATGTTGTGAACAAAGGACTTGACCTGCTCATTTTCCAAGAAGAAACCCAGGCGCACCGGTGTCAGGCTTGACTCAAAGTAGGCCCAGTCTTCGGGAGTAAAGTTGGATCTTAATTCTAGACATAATTTTCTCAGGATGGATTCTGAGCTACCGGGTGTTGCAGTGTCAAATGGCGTGCTGGTGTCACTACCAATTTGTCCTAGAGAGAGCATGATTATATTGAGGGACTAACTGGATTTTTTGGAGAAGTGTCAAATGAGACAATATGTGTGCTATAGCTCTTGTTAATCCCGCTGTATAAACAGGTATCCATTAAAGGTAAGTGCTCTACCACTTTTAACACTTTTGTTAATTAAATTACTTTTTTTAAGCGAGTGTCTTTGCAACGTTCACACCATTGTTAGTATTTTTCAAATTTATTGCTAATTGACGGCAACATATGCCAAGGGAGGAAGAGCAACAATAAACAATAACTGCAACGATTCAAAATTTTCCCTCGGATACAGCCTACTCAAGACCACGCTGCTTTTGAACTATTTTTAGAACGCTGCTTCAAGTCGAAACCCAACCGAGAGCTCCGAATCGTCAGTATTACTTTGTTTCCACACACGTTCACATTGCACGAGATGCATACCCATTATATATGTACGTGTTAGCATGTTTTAGTTATATCTAGTCTACAGTTTCCGTCGACCCCGCTAGTTCCGCTGAAATATGGTGAAGTCACTAGCGAGATGGAGGAGACGATGAGACGATATGTATGAACATACTAAATGTGATGGGACGATTTTAAGTAAAAATGTAAAACTTGGTTTATATAAATTTTTTCTCACTTTCGTTTATTGTATTGTATTTGAAGTAAGTGCAAAATATATAGTTATTATTAGTTGTTTACATTAATGTAAATCGACTCCCCTTATTCTGGAGGGAAGATCTGAACTATTGTTTAATCCTACACATCATGACTATAGGTTGTACTACATATGAAACATGATTTTGTCAATTGTACATTGTAATAAAGAAGCCCAAAATAAAATACCAAATACAAAAATAAAAAAATGTCGAAAAATGCGTGTTATCCACATCCGAGATAATATATGCAAAGCAAGCATACTTGTTCCATGTACACAGCATTTCTTATTAAGTTTGTTATCAACTTTCGCCATTTGAAGTTGTGTTCTCCAGCCAGGGATTCCAATTTTCCCAATTGCATTTCAAACTAGAACATTGCCAAACTTTCTTCGATTTCCTCCCTGGAGATGAATTAGGCAATATGATAGGCTTGACATTGAGTCCCTGGAGGAGTCTGCAAACAAGGAATAACAGAAAGGAAAAAATCGAGTTTGTGAACCAGTCGAGAATAGTTTTTTTTTCGGGTTGTATATTTGGAGCCGACCTCGGTGAGTAAACTGCTACCCCGAAAATTGATACAATTTACCGGCAGATTGTGAAAGGACAGTAAAAATGAATTCTTACCGGAGAGTTGCTTTCTTTCCGATTATGCTGACTCCCCCATGAACCAAAATTTCACAGGCAAACCGTTCTACACAAGTGTCTTCGTCCAACACTTCAAAAGCAAGTCCATCTCTATTTGTCAACGACAGGGGGAAACCGTCACGATCCACTTTGTATCCTGGAGCATACCCGGAAGCACCCCCAGCAGAATTTGAAACGATGCTGCCGGAACGTCTTCCAGCAGCAGCGAGACCACTCGTCCCAAAAACGGAAATAACAAATAATGCAATGCCCAACAAGACCATCAAAGGAAATAGGAGGGGGAGCACAACGAGAGCGAACATGCTCGCTCCTTTCTGCATTCCAAACGCTGAGAGAATTCCGCCAACGTCTGTGATCAAAGCAAGCAATAATTTAAACCATGCACAAACTTGTAAATTCACAATTTGCTAAACTTGCAAAATAATTTCTGCCTGGTATGTTGTGTATGACTTGCTACCTTAAAATGTTTACTGTTCTCTGTCGAAAAAGTAAACAAACACACTACTAAAGTGTAAAAGGGGAAAGTGGTTCAAATATAATCAAACTAACGGTATCATATCAAGTCAGAAACTATTTTTATTGTATAACAACACATCAAAAATTATTTTTTACTGTTTACTACTAGTCCTCTCTACAGTTTCCAGTTACCAAATCGGGAAGCTCCTTCGGATGTTTTTGACGCTGGTTTCAGCGCTTTTTCCTTTTGCCAGATGCCCTCTGCGTTAACCGCACTCTCATCTTCCGACGAGTTTGGATGATAAATGTTGGCTACACTGAAATTGACTGAAAGTATCAAACAAATACTGCAAAACGATTTTCCCACAGGATTCCACAATTTATTCACAGGTAAAATCATTTTTGACGATTCTGCTTTCCTCTATTGGAAACTCAATGGGGCACTTCCCTCCAGCGTACTCTCTCTTTAAAGATATTTACAAAATTCGTCTCGAAAACCCTCGAAAATGATGAAAAACGCTATTTCTCCAAATGATTTTCTCTGTCGACAGACGACGTCCTGGTGTCAAAATGAAACTAACTCTGAACGATTATTTGACGGTCCATTTTTACTTCATGTCTTTCAATTCATTATTGCATAGAAATAGAAATACCAACAAGATGCACCTTCAAGCGTCAACATTAGCGTCACAGCCCCAGAATAAAAATAGGCACTCGTCTTAAACCCGGTGGGTTTCTAACGAAAAAAAAACATTCAAAATAGGATGATATTATTGTATTGACGCATAAAAGTAGACGAGAGGAGTTGCCTGTTTTATTTTTCAAATTTTTGAATAGAATTTGATTCAATATTGTTTAGTTGTGTGTGATGTGATGGTTAACATGCGTGTATTCATTATTGTGCTTTTGAAAAGCGCATTCACACGCAGAAAGCGTTGCGCGTTAGCACACATACATAAATACACACACACAACAACAACAACACATTTCGCATTTTTGTGTCAGTTTTCCCATTTTATTTCTATTTTCAAGCAATTTTAGAGTGCATTTAGACGAAAAAAACCGTGTGGTTAGCGAACAATTTTTTTTTTCAGGGCTAAATAGGTACGTTCGTACCCTGCATATGCAAATCATTTCGTGAAACAAGTTGCGGTGTAGTGGCAGCAGCAGCAGCAGCGGAGCGCGGTGCGGTGTGTGTGTTGTTGTTGTTGGTGGTGAATAAGAGTGACTCAGCATTTTCCTTTATTGCGAACATGAAATGAAATGTGATTAGATTAGATCTCTTGGGTTTAAATAACGTCAGTTCAAATAAATACATAATCTCCCCGAAAGGTAGAGAGATAACATTACATATTTATAATGTTTGAGGAGAAAAATGAGATACAATCGTGATGATGACAATAATCACTGCAAACATAGATGAAGGCGGATACGATGACGAGAGTAGCCTTGTGTGGATGGATGCTAAATGCAATTTTTGTGATCCTGAAAACGAAGGATCGTGAATTAGGTTTGAGGGGATGACAAACACAAATACTTCACCTCTTCGACGCACGCATTGACTGTTGACGACCACCAGGGAGTTTGTTTGAAAGTTTTTTTTTGTTGATGATTTTTGCAATGAACTCTCTCTCTCTCTCTCTCTCAAAAGAAGGGTAGGAGTGCCAGAAAAACTAAAACGTGTCCTGTGTGTTGCACTTGAGAGGCAAAGTGGCAAAATGACAAATGAATGGGATTACTGCTGTTGTTACTAAAAATATTTGCATTTTCCGTTCTCACAACAAAAGGAGTAAAACTCGTGTGTATACAATTTTATCGATGCGACAAGCGAATTTTTAGAAATTAACGAGGTATTCCTTTTTTCGCTGTTGTTTCAGGGAGCGTGTATGCGAGAGCGACAAAATTGGACACGAATTCGCCCCGTAAAACGGGCATGGCTAGATGTGGTTAGTCAATGTCAGAGAAAAGTTAATGAAAATAGTGTTTACGCGAGTTGTTTTCGCGGGGTTTTGGCAGAGTGATTGGACGATTGATGGATTTCCCACGCAGATTGATTTTTAAACGCAACTTGACTACAAATAGTGTTTGGCTGGTGGTGCTGCTGGTCCTTGTTGAACTCGATGCATTCAAACCAACAACAAACGTTCGTGTTCACTCAAGGCATGAAAAGTAGTCTGTTTAGGGTTTTGTCATTCGAGTCATTCGTCTCTTTCTACTTGGATCCCTACAAATAGTCACAATGACAAAGGCGTTTACTGAACAAGAACAATTATATGTAAGGTGTTTTATTCTTATGCAGTGTGAAAGTTATTTAACAAATGTGCAACTGTAAAGGTTTAATAGGTAGTTGATGGCTAAAAGTTATCTCGACGTTGCGGTTGTTGACAGCGCGTAGTATTCTCTTCTTTTGTGCACGACAAACTTACTTGAAACCAAATTAAAATGGGTTGTGGCTCACATGCTCAAAATATATGCAGAAACATTTTTTAAAAGCCTTCGAGGGATATACAGTGCATTGTTGTTTCTGCTTAAATTAGGCAGATATGTTTGAAGTCCAAAGTTTGAAAGTCTGAGAATGAAGATTTCTGCACAGAGGCTATTATTATTATAAGCAGCAAAACTAATTTGAATTTAAGACTGATGTGAATGCTTGTTGCCAAACTTCACTTCAGAACTCAGGTTCAAGGTTGAGTTCAAACTCAGATGTAACAACACCTAGTAGAAACTCTACAATGTATTGTTCCTATTTCAAGTCTTGTTGTAAAAATGTCAAATGTATAAATAGAGAAACAAGACCGTATGTCGTCTTCATTTGGTGTTGTTCAGTGGCGCTGACATGCTTTTGGCTACTTGTTCCTTTACGCTGCAGTAACTCATCAACGTGATGACCTTCGGTGTCCCACCAATATTCATTTACCCTACACGTCTTGGCTAGCGTGTAATGTTTCTGTTTCGTAATTCCACCTGTTTTTTCTAGAAGTTTTCTTAAATTAAATATTCATTATATCTGCAATTCAGCTCGATTGTGCACCAAAAATGTTGATTTTCAATTAAATTCGCTGATAATTATTTTTTTAACAATGCATATGATTTGGTTCAAATCATTTGGAGTAATTTTACGATGAATCACATTCCGGAAAACCCGACAAGTATTAAAAAATATGAGTATTATTCCAAAATGACGTGATAACTGTCATAATTTGAAAGGTAGGCGTACTTTTTTGTTCAAAATGCAAATGTACGCCCACGCAAAAGTTGTTCGTATTTGTATTCAAACAAAAGACTCTGCTCCCACCGTCTATTTTCATCATGTCACCATTCCTCTGATGAAATCCCAAAGCCATGAAAGTAAAAGAAAGAAAATGGCAGATGCTATCATAAAACTTGGAGTAGCACCAGTGTGGTCGCAATGCTAATGAAACATTTGATAGACAGAAACTCGACGAAACCACACAAATTCAGAGACTGATTGTTGATAACCATTATAATGTGTCGAATCATTCCCCGAGTAGTTCCCTGTTCATCTCCCCGTAAAACCCCGTACCACACTGGAGAACACCACTTCCCCAGGAAATCAGAATGGTTCGTTTCGCATGGGTGAATAAATGACTGCACGCGTCAGCTTGAAATCACGTCGTCGTCCTCAGCTCTCTGGTTTCAAATCACAGCGACAAATTATGCGGAACTGGTGTTAACTTATCAGCAAAATAAACTCTCGCATGAACACGTTTGTAACTTTCGCCGGGATATTTTTCATTTCCCCCGTTTTATTTCGTGTAGCTAATAACAAAATATAATTTAATCTTCCTTTAACAAGTTTTCCTCTACGCGTCTATATAAATGAAACATACATTTTCTCCTCCACACGAGGCATAAGGTAAATAACCTCGCATTCTACGAGGCAATATACTTTTAATAAAATATCCTACATTTTAAACCAAGTACTCATGCCAGAACAGAGATATGGATACATGCATACTTGAAGTGTGTGAGCCTTTTGACAGTTTGTATAATTGTGTACTATCCGTAATATGTTGTAGTTTTGCCGTTAACTTTCCCTAGGAAAGTTTTGGCTGGTCCTGGTGCCCCCCGATGCACCCATATTATTATAAACAGTTGTAGTATAACAGAACGAGAGTTTCAAGCAGGGAGTTTCTTTTTGTAATCCTTTAAACCTGCCCAATTCACGACGCCAGTTTCCGTGCAGCTTGCATGAAACTGGTGACTGTGGAGCATTGAAATTCCAGGCAGCTATTAGACCTCTTTCCGGTTCTGTGAGTTCTGCTGATTTTACTCTGGCTCCAAAGTGTCCTCGAAGCTCGTTTTGTCAGGTTACTTTGAGCTGCTGCTGGAAGGAAATCCATTGCTCTAATGTACAAAATCCCACAAAGACAACAAAGGGTTAGACATCATTTTCCGCTTTATTACATGATTCAGAGATAGAGCGAAAAAAAGGTAAATTCCTCTCCTGCCCTCCCCCCGTTTCCCGTTCGTCGTCCCGCTCCGCTCTCAGATCGTAATATTTTTTACCGTTAAAATATACACAATAAATTGTTGTCATTTGCTCCCGGAAAACTTTTCACCAGGAGCTTGTCTTGTCTTACCCTCTGCAAAACAGGACGACAATAAGGAGGCGGAAAAGGAGGATCGACGCGAAAACGGGGTATATACCACAGCGCCATTATTATTGCTGGGTAGATCGCGCATTTTTTTCTATAAACATGTACTCTGGCTACTGCTGAGGACATTTCGGTGTGCTTGAGTGTGATCGTAATGGCAGTCGTATTTTTTAGTTCAAGGAAAAGTGCTTGGTCCACGTTTGTAGTCATTTCATTTCCCATAAAATTAGAGACAAACCTCAATATCCAATTTTGGGCTTTATAGCCCCTGGCAGCCCGGAAAAGTTCGCAGGAGATCCTTTCGACACACTGCTCACCGCTGAGCACATCTCGAGCGAGGTCCGCAGATGAGGTGAAATCTCTTCCAAAGGCAAATCGAGTTGGGACATCATGCCTACCTATTGGGGTAGCACTTCCAATAACGGCAGCTGAGCCCACCACCGCGAAAAAGATGAGCAGGAGAACGCCGACGAAAACGATCATTGGAAAGAAGAGTGGCACAACTGGGGGGAAACACAAAAAAGGGGTAACAACATGCAAAATTTGATATCCGTGCAAGATAGCCGCCGTGCCCATTACTATAATATGAAATAAAATACTAAAAAAAAATACGGAACGCCGCTGTGTGGCTGTGGCTGCATAACACGTTCCCCGCCACCAATTACACCGAACGGGAGATAAAAAAAAGAAGGAAGAAATCCCGTTAAAAATTTAAGAACTCGCATCGACTTGACAGGTAATAAAACGATCCTAGGTTTCAACTTAATGGCGTGTGTAGTGAATTACAAGCCATCAAATGGGAACGAGCAACTAAAGGCGGCTCTCCACTACGCCGTATCTTGAAATGGAATCGAGAGAGAGAGAGGTGATTGTCCATATGAAAGGTTTGATGGCTTTGGAGAGGGTGTATATGGGGCCATCATGTAATAAAATGTGCATGTTGTGTACTAACCTATACCTGTTCTAGACTCGGTTGGATATCCAGTCGTACGTGTGTGGTGATTTCGATGATGCTGACCAAATAAAGGTGTTGATGGCGTCGAGTATGAGTATCCATTATTATTACTGGCCGTTTGTGAGGTCTGCTGTTGATAGTCCTCTCCATGGCAGAGGTGGATGCAGGAGGTGAACACTACCGCGCCACAGAACAGGGCCACTAAAACTTTGAACTGGTCCAACTTAATCATTTTTATCTCTTCTACTTATTTCTGCCGTCCTTTTACGTCAATTTGAGGGGGATCCTTGAGAATGGAACGAGGGCTCTCTTTCAGCAGTCAACGATCACACTTAAAGGTGGAGGGAGACGGGGAATCGAATTAAAAATTAAAAATTCCTTTGTACATTCTTAAGCATCCGGGGAAAAGCAACTCCTTCGTTGGAGTGTAGACCAAGCTGTGTCTTTATTTGCAGTAAAGGGCAGCTTTGTCAGCGATCCTGTATTTATACAGGATTATAAACTGGGTGATGGGGGTCATGTCTTTATGGGCTGCACTGCCTCGCACAAAGACGGTGGGTGAAGATGTATTACTATATTAACGTATCTTACACGGTTAATCGACGAACTGGGCGACAAGTGAGAATCCCCCAGTATGCGCTATACATTCGTCATGCCCGCATATTATATTGCTTTGTACTTGCACAGCAATTGACATGTGTATAAGACAAGTAAAGCTCCTTGCACAAAGGCACACACATGATATGCTCAGGTTAGTAAAAGCACTACGTACTTTTCACTAATTAGCAATTATTGTTATTATAATACATTCATAATTTAATTTCTCCCTGCTTTCTACCAATCTCCAACGTACAAAGAGTTATAGGGACTTCTGCGTTCTCGCCAAGGATAAACTACAAAAAGGATTTCCGTACATATATTTTATTATTGCGTATATTTCACAAAATAAAATAAATGATGTGCCTACCTAGCCAACTGCATCCGCACAATAGAGACTTGCATATTGCGTGCATGTGTCCGTGTGTATATAAAATTTAACAATAGGGGTATATATTTCTTTCCCTTATCATTTCAAAACATGCGTCATGCGTGTAATGATGCATGCGTCATTTTTGACAAATAAAATGTAGGTAAAGCCTACAGCAGGGGAAACGGTTTTAGTAATGAGAAGAGTACACACACACACATAATATATATAAACATCAAACTAATATGTAACGCTCATTAAATTCTTTCTCGCTGCGACCGCCAAATATGAAACCTGCACATAGGGTATTGTGCGCAGAGAAAAACCGTTTATTTTATTACTAAACAGTTTATGATAAGTAGGTGTACATATCCAACATGGCACGGCATAGATTTGTGTATTCACAAAACTGGGAATTCAATGTCAAGGAGCTCGTCCTGTCCGTACTGTGTAACAATGCGCGAAACAATGCTGTAATGAGAGCTTTTCGTATCATTCATTCTTTTCAAAGAATGATGATGGTTGTGGCATGGTAGTTATAATCCGGTAGAGTTGAGTCGTCTTCCTATAAGAGTAAAAACGGTGATATATTCTACTGTACTAAAAGCGGCAGTAATAAACATGATGAGTGAGTGCGTACTCGATTTCTGCTTGTAATTTCGCTGTAGGCGTTTGAAAACCGCGCGCCTTCGTTTTTTTTCTTTCTTTTTTTAAATCGGATTTACTTTGTCAAATCTCAAACCCTTTTTAATTTCGATGGTGTTTCACTTTTATTTTTAAGACGCTTTCAGGCTTTAAATCAACACAAACATAGAGAGTGCATAATCTTCCCCTTACTTACCACCTTTAATTTAATTTACGTCCTTCCATATTGCCATTGTGGAGGATGAAAAGGAAGAGTAGTTGTAATGGACACCGAGGTTGTACGTGTGGAGGTACATTTTACGAATTTTAATTTTATGGCGTTTCGTGAACGTTTACCTAGCAAATTAACGAAATTTATTGACTTTCCCGCGGATTCCTTTCATTCTTCTCTAATTCTTCTGTACACGTTAACTATGGCTTGAAGGGAGTATAAACATTTTTCTGACTTTTCTTGGCGAATCAGGTATCATCCGTTATAAGCTGTTATAATAATGGTGATGTGTGCTGTGCTGTGTACGGTAAGGTAAAAGCTTCAGGTAAAAATGACGACTCTCGACAGGTGTCTTCAGGTGACATTCATGAGAGTGTGCATGGTTGTAATGCAGCCTACTTTATGGATTTTACGACTGCCTCTAACGAAAGTTATGTGCGTAAGAGAAGGAGATTTAACACGATAAATTAAAGAATAAATAAGAATAAAGTGACTGAATAGGATTCGAGAAGAAATTAAATTCGTCGTTAGAGTAAGCCCGGCTGGGAAACGTTCTATAAAGTAATTTGTTTAATTGCTTTATACACTTTTTAAGGTTTTTACAGGCCTTTTCAAGATGACACATCATGATGCACTCTTTTTGTATTCGTATCAAGTTTGTAATCTCACTTTCAACCATTTTTCATAACAAATAACGGATCTCTTTGTAGCTTTGTTTGAGGAACGACTGTTGACTTTTTCGTTCGTCACGTTTTCTACACAGTATTCCATCCCACCAGTGTTTTAAAATATTTTGCAATCATACCTTTGAGGGCCTAATTACTGCATTTACCTGTATAAACTCATTTTTTTTTAAAAAAAAGGTACATGGTTCACATATCTTATATGAAAAAACTTTTACTCGGGTTTGCAGCTTTGTTTTCTTTGAAGTTAAAAAGTAATACAGCAGCGATGATGATGATTGAGTAGTTCGTCAGGTAGACACATAAATGCTTAATTGAATGTTTAAAGATGTTTCGGAACTTGGGATTTAGGTCACAACGAAGAAGTTGGAAATTGAAATAGGAAAATCTTGCTACAGCTTCAAGGTAGTTTTGAGATCCGCCATTTAATTGCTGCATCATTATCATAAGGAAATATGCAAATCGCAATCAACGACAAAGGCTCCACTGCGGTGGTGTAGCAATAACTGGGGCAGTTTTTTACAGAGGGGAAGGCAGATATGTGCTCGCGAATGGAGTTAATTTTCTTTCAAAGCTGTTCATTATGTGTGCCTTCAGCATTACTCCAGCTATGCAAATTAATTCATTACAGCTTCTTATACGAAAATAACTTTTTAGCGGAGTACCGGCCGAAATCCGCCAACTTTTGTGGGGGAAACACATCATCATCATCATCCACATCACAGAGATATTTGCCAAACTAGGTAGTCCTATTTTACCATATATAATGAACGCCAAGTGTTAAGGTTTGCTGCGGCGCACACAGGGGAAGAACGCTGACAAAGATAAATTTGGAGTTGACTAGTTGACTTGCGTTGATGACGGTGAAGGTTGCATTGTAGGAAGTTTAATGTTTGAGGATGACATGAAAACATGTAAAATGTAATGACATGTCACATATTATTTCATTGTGCCAAACTTCCGAAAAGGAGACCTGAAGCAACTTTTCGTACCATTCCAAATCCCCAGCAGTAGTTGATACGACTATAATGCTATTTTTGACGGGTATAATATTTCATGCGTTTTTATACGACTGTCGACTGTCAGCAAGCTGTTAGTGGATTCGATGAAAAGAATCGTTTCAATACAACCCTGGCCGTATGTGTACACACACATTATTACTATTACGTTCGAATATATGCATATCTGAAAAGTGTAATGGCAAATAAATGGGTGATGATTAGTAACGCCGGTTGACGTAGATATTTACATATTTAATAACAATTGTTAATTGATCCCAGGTATCATCATCACATCATACGGTGTTTACAGTATTATATGCACACCTGCGGGGGAACAATAGTCCTTGTCTCGCTGCCAAATCCTGTGCACAAAGGCATCATCACCCGCCAATATCTACAATTTACTTTTTGGAGCGTAGTAAAATTGTCTTTGGCTCGTTTCATCCTCCGCCGAGCGTGTGTTTTGTAAAAGCGCCTCTTTTACCAACGCCGTCGTAGAGCAAAGTTAAACAACACACAAGATAATATTTAGTATGACTCCTCTTAAAACATTCAGCATAATAATCCCCACCGCCACCACCGCTGTTACAGAGATAAAAGCGAGAAATATTGTAGGTCGCGATTGTAAATTTCAAATACACGCCCTCTTATTTAAACTCCTTTCGCGGAAAGGACTAGGACGAAATAAACACACGCTAAATTCAACAATGACAACGTTTCAGGAAATTATTCGACTACACACATGCTCAACTTACAATATATACTACATACATGATCATTATAATTTGAATGCTTTCGTCAGCAAAAATGTTTTCAGTTTTGTTCAAAGGCAAACTTCCTTCAAAATGGTTACACTCCTGTCATTTTTCCCCGACAAACGCTGCTAATCAATCATGCTCAAATTCGCAGAAAATGCACAAACAAAATTACGAATGCATTCACAATGACTAGAGTGTGTTGACAGCGAAAGTGCTTTTTTTACGAGAAACAGAAAGTGTGAAACAAATTAGCGCGGAGTTGCTCTTTTTCAGAAAATAACGAAAGCAAACAAACCCAAAATATCACGGAGGAACACACACACACACACACACACGTACATCTACACAAGGAGTAATAATGTGTGCATTTAATGCAAAATTTCCTTCTTCATTAACATCATCATCATCATCATTATTATCGTCGGTTTGTTTTTGGTGTGTCCTACAGCCAGCCCCCAAAAGCCGCAGATGACCGCTTACTACCAACCATACATACATCCTCTTTTCCTTTTTTCGAGCGTACCGCGTGCATTTACAGCAGCCCCGCACAAAGACGCTTTTAAACACGTCCAAAAAACCTACCGTCGTAGTTTCGGCTGCTTTTATAATTTCTAATTCGCTCTTATTATTTACGTCTCCCTTACTAAATGAAGACGCATTTCCCTTTCATCAAAGCATCGTTACCTTTCCTGCACAATTCATTTTCTCATTACATGAACTCAAACTGCCTGGAGAAATGAGCAAGCCTACACACTCCACACACACACACACACACACACTAACTGTGTGTGTAGTAATAAGAGCAGCAGTGGCGGTAGTAATTATGCATGTGTCACATATGGTTCATTCTTTTCTTTACTTCCATTAGCTTATATATTCAAAGGAGCGAGAAAAAAAATAATGCTTTGTTAGTTTTTCTTCTGTCTCTCTGAGTGTGTATAGTCGACACACGAGCTTCTCTCTAAAACTCATTACTTCAGAGGGAGTCACGGCTTGCATTATAGAGTTTCAGTTTCTCAAAAGAAAAACAATGCTGTCAACTCGAGTGTAGACATGAGAGCTTTCCTTAAAGTAAAATGTCTGCACACACACACACACATACACACACATCTACACAAAATTGTGCTGTTGTCAAGTAGAATGTGTATTTGCCTCTGGGTAGGCCTCTACCTGCCTGCCCAAAAGCCCGGTTGTCGCTCCGTCATGTTAAATAAGCAGGCATGAACCAGGAAAGCAGAGAGAGAGAGAGAGAGAGAGAGAGAGAGAGAGAGAGAGAGAGAGAGAGAGAGAGAGAGAGAGAGA
>JAHZNE010001354.1:0-48250 GCA_027744055.1 Callyntrura sp. NNG-2020 | reverse complement strand
GAAGAAAAATGAAACAAAAAAGTTGTGCTTGTTTCACAAGCTTAATATTTGAGTGTTTTAAGTCAAAAGGCCAAAAATGCTACTTTCTCTCTCTCTCTCTGGATCTAACTTTCTCTCCGCTTTCCTTTTTGGCTTCCACGTAAAACGTCCGTTGTTGCACGCCATTTATAATGATGACGATAATAATGCATGCCACCACAGAGACACGAGAAAAGCACCGGGTGGAGTGGCATCATGAACGGACACCTACTACTACAGATGTAAAAAAAGTGGTGTTTAGCCTTCTATTAAATATTACGGTTTGGAAGCTGCTGTTGTTCTTGTTGTTGATCAAAATACATTGCATGACCTGACCTACTTCAAGAGATGAAGAGAGGGGAGAGAGAGAGCTAGAGAGAAGAGGAGGAGGAGAATGCTCAAAAACCTTTTTATTCCCTAACAACTAGAACCGAAATTATAAACGGGCAAAGAGATGCATTTTCTTTGGCTCGTTGAAATATGTGCGCCAGCTGGGCACTTTTTGTTTGAAAAAATAATCTTGTCATGTGACGGAAGGAGGGCGGGTTGTAGAGAAAGGCTTTAAAAACCGAGATCGCTACTCCATTTATACTCACACACACATGCACACACACGCCGCTTTATTTTTCTGCCTTGTGAGTCACAACCACTATCAACAAATTACAGCCACATTTTATTATTTTTTCTTTCTTCCTCTTTAACTTTCTCCCTCTCTCTCTCTCTCTCTCTGTCTTTGAAGTGTTCCATTTTTTCCAACCTGCCTGAAAATAATGGCGAGGAGGATTGCATAAAACAGCGCAATTCAAAAGCAGATTGTTCAGCATGAAAAGTCTTTGCCCGTTTTTGTTTGTCATGCTGCTGTTACTACTGCCGCCGCTACTGCTTCGCTGCTGCTTTCTCTTCTAATACCTAGGTGCATTTCACATTCTCCTTCACATATTTAACTCTCCTTTGCTTGATTCTATAATTTAGGTAAGCTCATTGTTCCCACTTCTTGTTTTCCCCCTCCCCCTCTCCCTTTCATTTTCAAAAGACTCCAGAGAAAAATGACGACGGCAAAACAACACACACATACACACACAGTAGCATACCTTGTTTTTATACCTATTTTCTTGTATTTTCCTTACTCGTCAATGCTTTATAGAATGGCGTTTGCGGAACAATACATAGTAACAACGTTGTTGATGAGAACATAACACATCGTTCCCGGTTGACGATCTCCTTGTGCATGTGTATACATGTGTGTATATGTGTGTTTACTTGCTTGCCATACTAAAAAATGTAATGGCGCATTTATTAAATTTTACAAAAGGTACAAAGTTTTCTTTCACAAGTTAAATTGCCGACGGACAGACCGTTTTTTTCTCTCTTTCCCTCCCACTTTTACTCCTTTGTTGGCTGATATTTTGGCTCTTTTGCCATTTTGTTTTTTCTTTGGAGGACGATGCCTCCTTTTTTCTCTCCGTCTCCCCCTCAAGTGAGGTAAACTACTTTTCCAAATATTACCGTCTAATCGCTGTTGAACCCTGCGTACACATTTTATGTTCCCGTAGTTAATCTTTTCTATATCATAAGCATATGCCTATATAGAATACACCCAGCACCGTGTCCCTCTCTCCCCTTTCTTTCCACTTACTTATTATTCAGATTACCTCTGGAAAACTGCCGACCACTTAACTTACAGCAGAAAATGTATAAACATTGTAGATTTTTACGGTTATGGCGGCAGTCTCACCTTTTATTATACAAGTTGTATAATATAATATATATGTAAATAAAAATATTCATTGCCGTTTTTGCACGGAGGTAAATGCATACCTATTCTCGGGTAAAGAGGTGTATTAAGTGAGCTCCCAGTAAAAATATTTGTGTAGAGGGAGAATAAATTGTCTGCTTGGCTGTGTGCTAGTGTGTGCATGTGTGTGTGTGTGCATTAGTGAGGGACTAACTGTCTGGAAAGAAACTGCTTTCACTAAAAAGTTAATTAATCCATATAGCAAAGGGATTAGTAAAGTGTACAAGGAGTCAGAGTAGCTCCTGCAGCCGTTACTACTACTATAACACAACGAGTAAAAAACGACAAGGACAACGCCTGTAAAAAAACGTCTTGCTTTCCTACCGTATAACAAGCTAACGTCATCATCATTTTTTCCTGTTTTGAAACTCTACCTATCCGTCCTTTTGTAGTTGTGTATATCCAGTAAGAATAAAAATTCTTTCATCTTGTTGACAATGGCGCAAGTGACTATAATCTCTTAGTCAGAGAACGGAGAGAAAAGGAAGCGGGTTTCTTTGAGCAAGCTTGTTTGGTCTTGTTTCTCCTAAAGTTTTTCCCTGTTTGTCCCTCCCTATTTCTTTCACTATTACTCCTTTGCCATGATCATTATTATGATTCTCCTAGTTTCCTGCTTCGTTTCAAAGTTGATGGTCTGGTAAGTATGCAGCGTTGGATACTTGATACAAATATAGTACACCCTTGTCGCTCTGTGTAATACTTGAGTCTTAACAAGATGAAAGTATGCAGTGAGAAAGTAAAACGCAGCCGGTGGATTGTGACACCTCGTCTTTTTAAAAAACATATAATCCGGAATCTTGTGATGCGTCCACACTTTCTTCCTTTTCTCCCTCGCTCTATCCCCCTTTCCCCGCTTTCCTTTGATTCTGCCAATTTACTTGAAGAAAGCCCTGTACTTCCCATCAGGTACGGACGTACGCGCAAGCTGTATCAAAAACTAGACGTGATTAACCTTTTACTTCTGTACTATAAAGAAACTCGGGAAGTAACTCTGGTTTACTGTTGTTGACAGAGTGTACGCAAGTACAGCCAAACACCACCAGCAGACCTTGAGAAACACCCGGAGCTGAGGCATTTTCTCGTTTGGTATTGTTATTGTTTACATGTGCACTGGAAACAGAACACATGCTCCTTCCTTCCCTTCCCTTAAGTTCCCAGCACTCTCACCTGGGATCCTTTCCTACGTGAAAAGTGAGTAATCACACACACACACACACACACACACACACACCATAGTCTCCCCTGCGAGCTAAAAACCCCGTTAAGAAAATTACGTACCTCACGATTAGTTACCTCCAGAAAAGGGAAAGCATAATTGTGATTATCTGACTTATCCGACAACGCTGCGTGATAATATCACACCATTCTCTTCCAAGTACCTATGTTTACTTGAGAGACTTTCACTTTGGTAACCGAGTACAGCTTTTAGCTTCAGACGTGCTTCATACGTCGTAGTTAAATACGTACGTGTGTGTGTGTAACAGCACAGCATCAAGTTGGTAAGTAATCTGTGTGGCGCACACAGAGACGGGGCTAATGTCATAATGGTGGTTTGGGTTGGTATGGGTTTCACTGGTAAAATGATTTCATTCTTTAATAGGCATGCTTAATATGACCATAATATGGGATGCATTATCGTTACCTCCATGATCGTCAGAGTTACACCGGGATACATGCTCTGGTGCTACTACGGCTGCCCTGTGTATTATAATGATATATTTACAAGGGTAAGATGGATAGGCAGACAAGGTCCAACAACAAGGCGCGTACACACTGGCAGAGTTACAGATAGAAACAACTTTTGCTGCTACTATTCCAGTTTCCCTGCTACTATTATCCGTACCACCTCCGGACGAGAAAGAAAGCTTATGCATGAGAGCATAATCATCTCATTACGGATGGGAAATCAAGCACACACAACCTCTTGAAACTGATATTGCTATATATGCATAATAAGGACATTAAATGGAAGTATGCCACCACTGCCACCTTCTCCACCACACACATTTATGAAATGAGAAGTTGGAAGAAAGAGTGGAGGATGAGGAGGATAAAGGGAGAGAGAGAGAAAGAGAGGAGAGAGGGGGAAGAAAGAGAGGAAACTGAGAATTGTGTAAAAGAAGAAGAATACGACGACGAAGACTTGTGAAGAGGGTACTTGTGTGGTTTTAATAGTTTTCCTTGAGGAGCTCCTTCTCCATTTCTCTCTTCTGAAATCATGCATCTCATTACCCACTTTTACCTTTTTGAATAAAGTGCCCTGTGAAAGTGAGAAAATATGGTCATTATCTGGAAGCCTGAAAGTTAAAATCCATCAGTGTGGTTCGCTGGGTTTTACTCTACTTTCTTGGTAGACACACACACACAAGCACAGACACTCGTGTCTACAAACGCCAACTGGGAGGAGAGAACTTACACGCTTCTTTATTCGGACCGTCTCTATTACGGTTGTTCCTATCTCTGTGCTACATTGAACTCGGATGAAAAATAGACGTGGAATGTGTGTGTGTGTAGTTATCGCATGATATATTATCCGTGTGTGCGCCAATGATAGGGATAGACGGAGAGAAATAGGGCACTTCCCTTTCAGTCTGTCGCACTACATTTTCCTATTATATAATTAAATAAGAGTCTCTCATTTAAGTCACTCAAGCATGTCTACTTCAAATCTGTGGTGGAACGGTGGTGGCAGCGGTGGCGGCACAAGGATCTTCTTCTGAAGGGAAGAAAATGACTGGCATAATAGGAGCACCTATAGGGAGCCACATATACACTCTCATCTTCTATAGTTGTCGAATTGGTCCTTAAAATATTATTGGGCTCCTTCGTCCTGCTTGTGGGAGATCTTCCTGGTAATTTTGTAGAGCACATCAAAGAAGGGAAATTTATTTTGACGTCGCCGATAAAAGATATGTTTGTGGTCAAAAGGAAAGTGGGAGATTCTCAGAAAAGGGGACACCGTTCTTACGATTGTCGCGTTGGCCTTGGCCAACCATTTTTTTCGTGACAAGAGGATTATAAAATAAAACAAAATAGGGACACTGATAGAGACTGTTACAGTTTCGAGTTTAGTTAGGAGAGTCTGCACAAGGACACAAGAGAGGCCAGGAAATAGCAGGTTTGTCGGTGCAGAAGCCAGCGACAAAATGTCCCCGTCAGCATCCCCCTTCCCTAATTGTGTTTGATGGAGGTGAAATTCTTAGTTTAGTTCAGAAGGCAATTATCTGTCCATACAGAACTAATCTGTTTATATTGAACTTGTGATTTTGTAATGAAGAAAGGACGCAGTCCCATTACAGAGACAGATTAATACGTGGGTGGTGATTCCTACAGCGTTGGTGTTGGTAGTAGTAGTGGTGGGATGTTTGATTTACTAATAAGCAAACACCTCAATCTCCCCTGTTTCATTAAATGCATTTGTCTTCCCTGTCCCACTTGATAAATGCTTGCCTTTCTCCGCGTTCTACGGAGCCTGCCACTTTGGGGACAAATGGTCACAGATTAAACTGGGAGCAGCATCTTATTTTAATCAAAGACAAATACTCTCCTAGTATCCCTTCTCCGTGTGACCCTTTCACGAGGGTCTCCATATAGAGGAAAATTCTATTCACTGCAGGGACCGTATGTCAGCAGGTATCTGGCTGTATCTCATATCATAAGAAAATTGGAGGTTGCACAGATTTTGTTAGTGCTGCTGAAATAAGGCTGAAGAACGGCAATCATTCCGTTGCTTCTGCATTTTCCCTGTAAATTTAAAATAGTGGAGAGTTGATGCAACAGTGAGATTGGAAGGCAGACTAGGAAAGGGGGAAGGAGGAGAGCGTACGTGATAAACTTTGAATAAGGGACACAAAAATAGTGCCTGGATTTTGATACGGTCATTTTCCGTGACATGATATGTATTTTGCAAGATATTCTCCTAAAGTAGCATGCGGAGCAGCAATATTGGGCAACTTGTAGTTGAGAGAAATGAGTCCCTCAAGAGCCATTCCAAAAATATTTCCGAGATGGCTAATCAAAAGTCCCCAAGTTGACACTGCGTTTTTTCACTAGGAGTACCAGTCTTTCGACTCAAAGGATAGTCCAAGCCAGGCCATGCCAAGCCGCGCTTTCTCATAACTAATAATTTAATATAGTAACGGTGGTGGGGGTATATAGCGGTTAGAAGAAGTCGTACTCTTACTAGCTGCATTACTGTTATTACGCATGCATATTAAAAGCCTTGTCAACTGGTCTCGTCTCTTAACTTTCTCCTCCTTGGCTCGTCTTTGTCTTCTTCCTTCGAAAAGAAAGTTTCAAGTGGAAACTTTCTCTGAAGTTTGTGTGCGTACCAGCGTACAGTTAAAGAGTCTCTTAAGAACAAAGATGACGGTGATGAAGAGTGGACCATTCTCTTACTTCAGGAGCACTCAAAACTAGTCGTCGCAGAGTGGTGGCGTCCTTCGTCGTCATTGCGGAGTAGCTGTTACCAATGCGTTCTCTCAGTTTCATGATAATTAACAAGAAAGGGAGAGTTAAAGAAAATTTTACAAATTGTGTACAAAACTTGTACTGTAAATAGCTTACAGGCACTCCCTTAGATTTTTTTTACAGATTCTTTATAAATGGACTCTCGCCTTCTCTTCTCACACTGGTAAGTAGTACACAAAGTGGTAACCCCGTGTCGAAACAAGCGGTGAGAAACTTTATTAACGTCCCTCTGATTACCGCCATTTTCAAGTTCGAGCAGAAGGATGAGGAAAATCACAATCTCACTTGGTATTGAGCACTTGGATTGAAATTGAAATTCTTTGCTCAATGATTGTACTTACACACTGAACACGCACACGTTTGTTGTTCCTTAAGAAAAGGACAATATCAGTCGAAAAACATCAGTTGGCGTAATATTACGAGGAAAATGTTGAAATCATTGGTAAGCAGCCGGGGCTTTAAAATAGGATATCTTCACTATTATTGTGCTTTCAGGCTCCTTTATATAGCCTTATATAAAGTGGGTTAGATAAGATAACGAAGACAAAATTGCACGCAAGGTTTCTCTACTTTTCCCTTGTTCCTGGAAATATTTTGTGGAACACAGATAACATCTACATAGTATATTCGGCGAGAACAGAGCTATAGGAGTGCCCTTTGTGTGGGCCTGTTTACTAGATACTAAGAATGGCGTGTTATCAAAGAGTTTTAAAATATTTTCACCCCTCAAAGCTAAAACAGTGCCGGATTATGCGTAGTACTTCCTTTTTAACTTGCATCTCGACTTTCATACCAGTTGTTCCATACCTAAATTACGGGAGATATTTTTAACTTTGACTATAATAATTTTTTGCATGAATTACAAATATTACCAAAAACATTCCATTTAAAATAATGATAGATGCTAGCAGTACAATCGACTAGAAATTTCTTCCAAATTGTTTATTAAAATTTTAATTATACGTTTAAGACCGACTATCTAAAACGGCGTTCTAAAAATAAAAAAGCCTTCTACAGGGACCCTTCTAAAATGACTATAATTAAGCAATTTTGCATATGCTCAGATTATATAAATTATGACTGAATCCTACCTTCGGCCAAATCATTAAAGCTAACTACAGTTATTTATTTAATTATAGTTATGTACAGATGGAGTCAATCTATGGGATTACCAGGGCATAACACGCGATTCTTCTTAGATGTGTTATCATTTATGCAAATGGGTATCTACGTTTATCGTATATGCCTATTCCTTTTCGTTCCTTTTATGTATTGCTGATTCACGGAAAATAGCATGATACACTTACTATTAAGCAAGCTCCTGGTGGTGGCAGGCCGATCATTTTTTGTTCAATCCACACCTGTCAAAAGTGTCATTAAGTTTGGAGCGAATGCTATAAATTGAAATTTATTGATGGACATTTGAACCACCACCGACTACATCGTAGTCATCGTTAGTATCCACTCTTGGCCGTCCTTCTCATCACCTACTTTCTTCTCTACAACCTTGGTGCTCTCCAAAGAACCCGCATGTCAAAGTAAAGAAAACCATCCCACCTCTTGCACACTTTCTCTATGCTTTGTTCTCACCAGAAAAAATTGCAGTGTTACCACCACAGCTGGTGCCGTTACGCTACTGCTTCAATTTTTAAAATTCATCTACCTCCTTAAAAGCTCCATAGTTTTGCTCTTGTCTCCCATTTCAACTAACATCGCTGCCCTGCTGCAACTTACACCATTACCATCGCATCAACTGTGCACTTAATGCGGCCATACACAGTTGCTTATATCGTATTGTCGTGGGACTATATGGAAACACATGGTGCTTTTCCTGGCACTCTTCCCTGTAATGCTCTTTTACTCCACACACGGTTACCCTATGTAGAGCCCTAAGGCAGGCAAAAATTTATCCTAGCATATCTGCATGCTCTGGAAATGAACATGTGCGATGAGCTGTGCCACCAGCACACACAGTTTTACCCGCTTTCCGAACAACTGGGCAACCTTACTGAAGAGTGCGGCAGATGAGAAAAGGTTTTGCAGAGGAGCAAACGCTTTCCAAATACAGTTATATAGATTCCATGAATGAGCGCTTGAAGGGAAGTGAAATAATATTAATTTTTGTAGGAAAAAAATCATATAACAGCAAGAGTGGTTTTGACAGATGCGATGTAAATTCGAAGGGGCGTTAAAATAAAAGAGAAACTAGTACTTTTAATATTTAGCTAACTTGCATGTATGTTAATATTTGTGGATTATTTGGAACACGTCTATGTTTATACGTGTTTATAAGCTTGTTCAGCTTTGGTTGTTGAGTTTAAATTTATTGTTAGAGTGTATCCCAAGGGTCATCTTCAAACTTGATTAAACTGTTCTGCGTAGGTATCGATTCCTGAGAACAGAATCTTAAAATTCCTTTTGTTCCTTCAGGGAGTATGCATAAAACAGTTTTTAAACTTTGGCGCCCCTTAGATGTAGTAAACAACGACCCGCCGGTGCAAGTTGATGCAATTGCACAATTCCTTAAGATATATTTTCACGTATTTTTTAGATACGGTTGTCATCTTAAAATTTAGAACCTCTTCAAACTTAATCGAACTATACGTCAGAGGCATGGGTTACTGAAAGAAGGTCAACAAAATTGCAAGCGTTATTGGGAGAGTTAAACTGCATAGAAGATTGACGCAAGGACAGACATCTCCGGTAAAATCAATAACTTGCATTATAAATACAAGCTTATGAGAAAGTTATATATACTTTTTCATTTTTTGAAGAATATTAAGATGGTGATTACAATGTCGCGGAGGAAATGACCATGACTTGCCATAATGTTTAGCAGATGAAATCATGATCAATTTGTCAGAACGGGATGACAAGAATGGTAGCAATAGGACCGATTTATGAAATCACTGTAAAAATGGATTATAGAAGAAAAACAACTTCATTTTTGCCCACGACTTGATTTGGACGATTTGTTGTTGTTTTGAATTATATAATCACGTTATTTTCTACGTAACTGGCAATTATTTCAAAACAGGCTATTAAAATATGGAAAACCTGAAATGTGTTTTCTTCAAACTTGATGTTGGGCATGTCAGAAAATGTAATATACATCGAGTCAGTTAATTACTGGAATTGGAGAAAGTGGGGGAGTAACTTACCATTTCGTTATTTCCTCCCACATTTTTTCTATACAGCTACTAATAATTTTTGTACTGTGAATCCCGCAAATATGGATTTTTGTGGGTAATAACTAAAAGTAAGGAACATAGTGGTACTAATAAGAGGGGCCTTCGTCCAGCTTAAGGACGTTGCCTCTTCGGTGAAACAGAAGCACAGAAAGAAAAACTTGGGCCTCTTTTTTCTCTGTGTCATAGTAGTCGACACATAACTTTTAGCCATCCGTATTTATCTCCCTATCCTCCCCTTGCCTTCCTAAACCCATCGGGTAGTAAAATATACGAAAAAATAAGAAAGGACTAGTGCGCTTATAGATATATTGCTTCTGCCAAAGGAAAAGGTCCCTTTCATTGTTTCTCTCTTACTCATTTCATTTCCCCAGCTTCAACTTCATATTACTACTGAAGCTAAGGCTGCTGCTGCTACTACTTCTCCTGAATACCTCGGCAGAATGAGAGCAAACTGGAACGAGAAAGAGTGAATGATGCATACATTTTACTTTGCTTACTTTTCTTTTCATTTTCGTGCTTCACCATCCAGCTCCGTCTTTTTCGTGTTCGTCATCTAGTCTCTCTTCCCTCGCATGTAGTGTGTGCAAGCGTGTAGTTTTATACAAAATTAAAGGCATAAAACTACACGACAAAATAGAAGGGGTAAAGCGGAAAGTAAAAAGAGGGAAAAGTCCTTGTCCGGATTATATCGACACTGTTTGGAAAAAAGGACAAGAAGAAAATCTCATGCCAGTGCACACTCGCACTATTTGCAAAGAGAGAGGGAGGGGGGGGGTTTAGAGTACGAACCAAAAAGAGAGCTAAAATAGCAGTGGTCCTAGTACTAGTAGCAGTGCTTCTTCTGTCTTATTATTACGACATAAGTAAGCAAAGTTTCAAAAGAAATGGTGGCGGTGGAAAATAACAGCACAACCAACCAGCATCCTTCCATCGTCAGTCTACTTAGTTCGTCGACTTTCTCCAGCAGGATAAAATATACACTTATTTTAGGTAACCTATGTGTCTTTTTAAGCAAAAACTTTTATGCCTACTCGTCCATCTTACAAAGTCGTTTCTTTATCCTTTCTTTCTCTCTCTCTCTCTCTCTCTCTCCTCCCCGTTGTCCTTAGCTCCCTCTTCTCCTCGTCTCCAAGAACAAGAAATAGTAACATGAGAAGGAGAACACAAAGAAGACTACAGGGTTTCTTTTCTTCAACTGCCATTTTTTTACAGTTGCCTGCCTCTCCTCTGGCTGTCGTTTTATTACTGCTACACACCATGACCATTCTTTCTTACCTCATTTTACTTCTTACTGCTCTTATGTTTCCGTAGGTAGTGCACATTAGTCACTGACGACTTCTACAGCCAACTTTACGTGTGCAGATAGAAATACAATCCGTTTGTGGTAGGATACTCTATATAGCGTGGCCATATAACACTTTTTATTGTTTGCAAATATCCTACAAAATTTTTCTACTCTTATTATTACTACTGCTGCTACTACCACCGTAGCACTGTTGTTGCCGGTGTTTTTTGGAGAACTTGGCGATGTCGAGAATAAGCGGTGTGGCGTGTCTAGTAGTATGTTTCTTAGTAGAGAACCGGGTAGATTTGCGCCATTGTAGAAAGTTGGCTACCTTCTTACCCGCATCCCGCCGGCCAGAAGGAATATTATTTTTTGGGATAGTTCAGTTAAAATTATAATGGCAGTAAAAGTGTGCGCCGTAGTAAACTAATAGCAAAGTCGCTTTTTTACAAGCTGTAAACACTCTCTTTAAACCGAGCTGGTTGGCACACTCGGCAGAAAATGTGCAAGTTATTATTAGTGTTGTGAGTAAAACGAGAAATAAAATTATTTGCTGGGGAAAAGTAGCTTTTTATAGGAAAAAGTTAGCAAAGACTATTGCAATGTTCGGGTACAAATGCTTTTACTCTGCTCCGCACAGACAACACGAACTGCGGCTCAGAGGGAAGCTAAACTCTTCGTTAAAAGATCTGATTTGCAAAATCTACTACTTTTGTAAAAATGCTTCGTGCGTGCAAATAAAAAGAGTTTCTGTAGATACCTCCACTAGAGCAGAGCTGAACTCTTTAAAAAACACTGAAATCGAGAGAACATTTTTACTTTTACTTGATGACTTGTATAAAACCCCTACTTTTAAAAGTGGGTCAAAAATATAATTGCACATGAATTATAGTCCGCGGAAATTTAAGACACACAGACGACAAGTCTTTAAATACAGAATACGAATAATGGCAGTTGAAATTCAATTTAACTTTTCAGGGTGTCATTTGCCATATTTTTTTTATTTTTACAAAATGGTTCATATGCTTCGTAACGAACTTGCACTTGCAGTACACGTCAGAACGGTTGGATTTTTTTTTGCAGAAACGCTTCTTGGATGTACAGACTCCCAGTCAGTACCTATTCTCCACTTGACTATTTAGCTTGTAGTTCATTTAAGCAAAGTGTAGTCGTATTTTTTTAAGACACAAAACAATATTTGCTTTCGGATATGATGCTGGTCTAGTTTTATTCCTATTACTACCACAGTTCCTAAGCTGCACCGAACGGAAAGTTCCTCTTTCGAGGCTACCCACCATTTTGATAATATCTTCATTCATTTATATAGTTTCATGTAAGATACGACAAAGTTAAGTCGTCGGTTGAAGAAATAAGTTTTGCTTTAAGAAATAAAATTTAAAATGTGCCGACATCATGATCATCGTGGCCCAGCCATTCTACATTTTCTCCCTGATGTGGTGTTTAGCCCGCATAATAATATTTCTTCCAGTTTATTCGTTCTTCGTGCCTCCCGGCCTGTGAAACAGATCAGACAAATGTTGGCCTTGTACTGGACGATTCCGTGTCAGTCCCCATTTCCCAACAGCAGAGACAAAATATACAAAACGATATTAAAGCTTAGTTGGTGTCCACCAATTGTGAACAGAATCGTTTGTTATTATTTCACTTTTGGGATATGCTACCATTTGCATGTTTAGTTTTTTTGGGTATTGCCAAGTTGCTTCATCTGTCGGGAAGGAAATACAGGGTAGGTACACCGCTAACAATTCTCTGCGACTTTCTCCCGCTTTCTTCGATCTTTTCAGGTTTTGCATCGTTGTTGTTGTAGGTTATTGCTACTACTCACATCTCCCTTTCTCTCTCGTTATCTGGGAAGCGTTTCTGTAGTCGCTGGTGCTGTTACAAGACTACTCCCATAACTCGCTATATTTGCTCATTTGATTAAAAACAAATAAATCTTTTGGATTAAACTCTTTGACGTTGACATTTTTCGTTAGCTTACCGGCCGGGCCTCTCCCCCTCTCCTTCACGACTAAAATGCAATTTTATGTGTCTACGTGCACATTTCTTCCCTATTGTATAGTTTCCCTGGGAAAAGGAACAAAGAGTTGTCTCGATCATTATTGCAAATTTGTTACTGCTCCCCTAAAACAACTCACACACACATACTCCCTTTTCTCTCTGTGCCATTGTTTTAAGTAGGGCAATAGGAAAAAATCGAAACAGGGAAGCAATCATGACGACATTTCTTCTACTTTTGGTATACCCCACCGCTGTTTTTCTGTTAGTCTTGATTATCATGGATAAGTCCAGTGAGAAAAGCGAACACGTCAATTTTTTTTTCTTCCTCTTTTTTTATCTCCCTTTTCTCCTTTGTCACGGGGAAAGTAAAGATAGAGATGTGATGTAAATAGAAATAGGCAGGAAGAGAATAAATAAGATTCCATAGTCATCAGTTTTTCCCTCTTCTGCGTCTTCTTAGCAGCTAGTGAGCGGAAAAATAAGAGTGAAAGAAAGATAGAAGAGACGAAGACGATCTATTTTAACCAATATTTCATGTAGTAGAAAGCTTTTTGTGCTCCCTAGTTTCTCCTGCCTTGTATAATGATCCACAATGCTTTAGTCGTCGTCGTCGTGTTGTTTTCCTCAACAACTTTGTAGCGTTGCTGCTGCAGCTGCAGTATTGCTACTACTACTACCACTACTACTAACACTGCTAGTGGTGACGTCGAAGATGTAAAAGTTTTTTTTTCGAACTCTCTCTCTCTCTCTGTCTTTCTTCTTTTTATCCTTTCTCTTTTATTTTTTTCTTTCACTCCATGTCTCGTTCATGTACATCGTTTCTTCTTCTTTTCTTTCTAATGTCACTGAATCGACTGAGAAAGGAATCACTTTTATCTTTATTCTCATCACTGGCATTTAGGTACTTACCTACATACGCACCCGAATGGGATCATACAGACACACATATATTCCCGTCGTGAGCGCCTACACACACACAAGCACGCTTTTCTCGCACAAATACATGCACACCAACAAGTTTTTTGCTTGCTCTTTCCTCTTTTGTGCTCTCTGAGAACTTCTCTGGAGGATACATTAATATTGCTAGTCTTTTCTCGGTTGTACTGTACTACCAAAATTACACAATCCAACAGTAACAGCAAAAATAATAGTGGTAACGGCAGAGGCAGGAGTTGCGCTGGTGGCAGCGGTAAAAAAACATCTAGTTAGAGTGTAGTCGGTCACCATGAAAAAAGGAGAAAAAGTCACCGAGAAAAAAAGGAAAATGCTGCTTCCAAGAAGGCGGGGGACGATGAGAGCCAACAAGAGGGAAAATGGCTAGGGACAGTGTAAGTACGCAAAAGTGGGTGAGCAGTGGCTCCTTGGTTCATTTTGAGTAGGGGTAAGTAATGCAAGAAAACAGTGTGCTACCAAAACCATTACCCCAGACTAGCTAGTCCTCTGTACTTGTGGGGCTCTCGTCCGTTTTTGCAATTGGGTTTCTCTTTTTTTCCCTTTCAAGTAGCTTTACTCTACATTTGTCTCGCTCTTTCAAACAAAAAGACCTTTTTTCTTTGCTCCGCAGGAGTCATAGTCTGTCAAACCCAAAGGAGTAGAGCAGAGTTACTGAGTAGAATACATTTATTTATTTCTCATTCCATCTCCCCTCTCTCTTCTTAAGCAGGAACAGTAGCAAAAACAATAGCAACAACTCCCAAAGTTCATGTTTGCTTCTCCTCGCCTTTGCTGTTATCTGGCAAAGACTTGTCTGCTCTGGAATGTTTGTAGAGAAAGAGAGAGAGAGAGAGAGAGAGCCAGGGCCCAGTAGAGAAAAAATCTCTTACCATCATCGTCACAGCCCTGATGCTTTGCGTCACTGGCTACTAAACGAACGATGTAAAGTTTACGTCCGAAATGGTAAAAACAACCGTATATTATATGGCAGCGTGCGAGTTGCCTGGCGTGCACCAGTAGCGGCATGTCGTTCACCCAAAAATCGACTGAACTGAGAAAGAAGGACCAAGGAAGGAATGTAAAACAGTAGCTGGAAAAAGGAATCGAGAGAGAACCAGTGACGGGAATATTCGTGAGTACGACAACAACAACGATCATGATGATGATGATGATGATTGCGTTGTGTACAGATATTAGTGACACTGGCCCACTCGCCTGCATTTTTTTGCCGTTGCCTTATTTCTCTTTTACTTTCACATTCTTTTTTCCTCGCGCGTGTCCTGGTCTTCCACTTCACTTTTAAGTACTATGAAATCACTCGTAATAGAGAAAATCTGTTCCATTGTCGTACTTGGTACATACTTGGGAGTATACAAAAGAAGCGGTAAATATCTACAAATCGTGTGTGTGCACCCTTCCGTGTAGAACGGGGAAGTAAATGAATGACTTTTTTGTCACGGTTCTTCTTGATTGTTTTGTTCTACAAACGTCGTCCACACTGTATCTCTCATTGTCGTTCTCATCAAGAGAAGACCCTCAAGTATTTTAGCAAATATGTACGAACGACAGTGTTGTTAACCACGGATGTGTTATGGGCTACCATGTATGGTGCTTACAATATGGCGTTTTGTTCAAGTGTGTACCTAAAAAAATAAATATGAGCGCGGTTTGGCCTAATGACAGCAAAAGAGGAAAGATGACAATGCACGCCGATAGTGATAGTGATGATGATGATTTTGTGGTGGCAGTCGTTATTTGGCAGTAAGAGCAAGCAGGAAGAAAATGCTCTTCAGAGAAATGAAAGAGAGAGATGATGTGTTTTTACTTTGATATCTTTTCTATTCTGGTCGTCCACCTAAAAGTACAACTTTAGAGGAGTGGGTGATGTGACTGCAAGAAGTGCTGCTTTGGTCTCATTTTTTGAGCACAGTATCCTAGAATGAAGTAGAAAGAAAGAAGAAACACAAAGGAGAGAAAGGAACGGAGATAAAAATGGGAAGCGGTGAATGATACTCAACGGAGGGGGAAGGGGATGGTCGAATGGCGTGGTTTACTTCTTGATTTTCTTGCATGTATTGTACATGCATTATTATCTTTGGAAAAATCTTTACAACACGCACGCCTTTTTACATTGTCTTACGGTGGTTTCTGAAAAGTATCTTGTCCAACTTTTTTGAAGAGGGTGAAACAAGCGAAAATTTTTGGCGTGCCTACATGCCTTCTTATACGTGTTACCTACTAACTTATATTTTAATAAGGCTATCACGATCACGATGTTGATGATGATAATGATGGTGACCATGCATGAGGAAAGTTGGTGGAGTACACGGATAAAAAATGTATATCCTCCTGCATGTAAAAATATTTTTTATTTGTAAAAATCGTGCTGTGTCTCGTTATCAGAGGAGAAGCATGTGGAACAGTCCGGGAGAAAACGAAAATACCACTAGAAAGCCAAACGGCTTTTTCGCTGCCAACAATTTGAACTTGGCGAGCATTGGCAACGATGGAGAGAGAGAGTCCCATACATGCACGGAGGTATTTTACAGGGAGAGGTCACATATCTTGTGGGTGGTATGTGTGCGATTCACTCATTTGACAATAAATAAATAAATAACCGCTGTGTCGACTGTAAAAATTTTTGGCAAAAACTTGTCCCCGTTTTCTACGTCCTTCTTTCTCTGTAACGGATAATAAAGCTTACGCATTTTATTTATTGCAAAACTAGTGGCAACTTTCTAGTCGCGATTATTATGGATGGGCAGCACGGAGGAAGGAAAAAGCAAAAAAAGAGAGAGAAAATTTGAAAGTTGTGACAATTATTTTGGTCTCTCCTTTTGTTACCCTGTTTTGTCTGGAAATTAACCACAACAAACGTCATACCACATAAAACGTGCTAATGGTGATGATGACAGTTTCATAATTCGATTGTTACTATTACTGTCACTGTATTATATTTATCGTTGTGTCATAAAAACGAGGAGCGACAAAGAAAATAGTGGACTCCCAAAAAAACTGCAACACCGCACAACTTTGTTGTTACAATGGATTTTATATTTATTATTTCATCTCACGCTGGCTACATCTATGTTGAACAACACGGTCGGTCGGTTGGGAAAGAAAGTAGACTACCTAATCGAAGTATTGTTTGTAACAAGTTTTTTTATTTCAATTTTTCTGCCAATTGTACGTATCCGTGCCCGGGAAAATAATAAGGTGATAGGGGGAGCATATTAGTGTGCACGTACACACACACACACACACACACAAACAGAAAGTGTGTGGAGAAGCCAACGAAGGAGGAACATGGAGAAAGGAATGAAGAAGAAAGTTGCCATTTATTATTATTATTTTTACTACTCCACTCTGTGCCATTTTTTGCAAAACTACTGGCAAGAGAGTATTGAAAATTGAAAGATAAAAGTTGTCAAAGGAATAAACATGGCTTACTGTTAAAACAGAAAAGTATAAAAGGAAAAGTACAATAATAATATTTAATAGTATGGGCTAGTGCAACTGCTGCGACTACTACAGTAGTAGTAGTAGTAGTGCTGCTCTAAAGAAGAAAAAAATCCATCGGCGGAAGAAAAACAAAAGACATAAAAAGCTATACAGAAAGGGGGAAAACTGTGTCGATGATGATGATGATGATGATGCTGACTCTGACGACGAAGAGATGATGACGACGACAATGATAGTGATATCTGCTGCTATAAACGAGTTGATTATGCTGTTTTATAGAAAGCAAGCAAGTAGCTGGGAAGAAGATGCTGGAGAAACTGCAAAATTCGTTGGAATTTTTGAGTGGGAGTTTTGTGCAAACCTTCAATGATGATAATAATAATAATAAGTATGTACACAAGGACGCTAATATGACTTCTGACAATACGGAATAAGCATAACTGTTGTCATATATAAGCAGGGAATATAGTGTATCGTATAGGTATACTTGACAAATTCAAAGTATATAATTCCGGTCGTTCCTAAACTACTGTCCCTAGCATTGCATTACAAAAGGGAGAGGAGAAACAGTGAAAGAGAATGAGTTGCCTTGTATCACGTCGTTTCAGCTAGTTTCATCCCATCATATTACCCATGTTATTATTGTTATGGCGCATAAAAAAGGCTCCACAAAAATAAAGTCACATTCAGCCAAAACTTTTTTCTGTAAAAAACGGAACCGAGAGAGGAGATAGAAAGCATTTGCGTTCACCAAGCGGCTATACATTTTAGATGTATAAGAGGTACCTATCTCTCCTCTTTTCAGTGTCTCGTCCCTTTTTTGCACAGTCTCTACCGACTCATCAAGGAGAGAAAGCTGGAGAGAGAGAGAAAAAAGAGCCGCTGTTGTAGTACCATTGCTTCTGCTACAACAACTACTACTACTACCGTAGTAGTAGTAGTGCTATGCCTCTTGAGTCAGTCATCAAATCCAGCAAAAAAGGAGCTGTCTAAGAAGCGCCCAGTAACCGGAATACTACAAACAATGACTGTTTGTCTCCCTACTGCTCTCAAATATATATACTACTTCCACTACTACTTATACAGCCTTTTTGTGCCATTATCTGGAAGTTTTCTTCCAACTACTACTTACAACACTATTAGCACCAGTTTTCTCCTTTAACAATGTCCCTAGTAGGAGTACTCGCCGTGGAGGTACTAGCTCTAAAAAAATAAATCTCTATATATGTCCATATGAATCAGGTACTTTACCTCTTTCCTATATACTGCCATATTATTGTGGAGCCACTAGTCTTCTCTTATACATCAATGATCCTGAAAACCCGGGAAGACACATACGCGATAGTCCTTCCTCTCGACTTGTGTGTCAAAACGATGTAATGGTAGCAACATTACTTTTATTATTGCCATCACTGTTTTTACCACCACCACCACACAGCTAGGGTCACCACGGCTACGGCAGAAAGTGGTTAAACAGAGTATCCATTTTTTGTTTCTATTTGTCTCAAATAAATGATCCAAGTTTGTAGTCATGTACATAATATATGCAAAAGGAAGTGTGTGTGTGTCTGGGTGTGTATGTGTGTGTGTGTATTTGTGCCGCTTTCTTTCTCACTTTCCCCTTCACTGGCTTGTGCTAAAAGACAAGTTTTCTTTTTTTGTGCAGAATTATCGTAAAAATGACAGCAAAGAGAATAAAAGAGGATCACTACGTTTTATTCCTAAAAGGAGTTTAATATTATTGCTATTAGTGTGTCTCCCTCCTCCCTACCAACAGTAGAGGAAAGGGTACACAAAAATAGAAAAACGGACTCTGGGGAAAGGGCGAGAGAGGAATGGAAAGAGCGAGAGATGGAGAGATATAGAGAGATAAAAATGATTATACTAGTTAATTGAAGGAGATACGAAGAAGAAGGGAATAAGTGAGCTGCTCAACAAAGTTTTTTTTTTGCCGAGGCGGCAGTCATGTTGTTGCTGTAAGGCTCATGTAAAACAGACGTGATTAAAATTTGACGGTGATGGAGATAGTAGCAGTAGTAGCACTGGCATTTTACTCGTTTGTGAAGTGAAAAACAGAGAAGTTACTTTAGAGCGTTTTTACTACACGTAAGAAGAATTTTATAACAATAAGAAGACGACGGAGGAAGTTAGTGCGAGTGACAGAAAACAAACAAGATAAAACATGACTAATAACAGGTGGGAAGCGGCGTTTCCGAGAAGTTTTAGACCCAACCAATCAGGGTTTTTTGCCAGAAAGTATTTCTCTGTACTAGTTTGATGGATCTCTTTCCGACGTTGAAGTTATATAAAATAAATAATGGGTGTTCAGATAGAGTTACAGTTTTGGAAGATCATTTCATTTTATTATTCCTAGCAGGTGGAAACGAGGCAAAAATCAGACAGTAAGAGAGTAGTAGTACAATTTGGCATAAAATGTGTCGTTGTAAAGTTTGACGGATTCTGTGGCGGTTGCTTTTTGACAGACAATCAAATTAAATTTGGTGGAAACTCTACTAGCAGCTTTGGCAGCCAAGTCATTATTGTCTTCATTATTATTATTTGTTTTCAACTGTGGCATTAGCACTAAAGCAATAAAAATGGGGCAAGTCCTAATCTCCTTGTGTGTGTGTGTGTGTGTGTGTGTGTGTGTGTGTGTTGCCGTTGTAATAACGGTTTAATCAAATGACTATCTACCCAGCAAGAAAAACATGTTTGTCTGCTTTTCCCATTCTTCCGCAAAATGTCACATGCAATTTATTTTTCCCCAGAAAAGTAAACGAAAAAACAAGAGAACTAATATAAGCGACGGAGGGATGGAGGGAAAGAAGAGAGAAATGAAAAAAATATTCGTCTTGCTTTCTTTCCATCTGTCTTTTTTGCGTAAAAATATTACACTGATCCGATTTTCATAACGCCAGCGTAAAAAGGTACACATACACACACACACACACACGCGCGCGCGCGCCAAGGCACATCGTAGCACTCAATTGTGAGGGAAGGAAGAGAAAGAGCGAGACATTTCGTCGAGAAACTCATAAACAGAGAAAAAATGTCACAAAATATATATGGCTCTTTTCATTTATTCATTCATTCATACATTTTATCCGTGCGCAAATAAAACAGGAAACAGGGGAAAGCAGCAGCAGCAGCAGCAGCAGACGGAGAAGACGGAGAGAAAGAAAAGCGAAGAAGCAAGCAGGCAGACAAGTTTTTTTTCACTATTCCTGGAAATCAAAGTAAAGAAATAGGACATCAGTCTTGTGAAAGTGTTCCCTGGCTGACAGTTGCCCATTTATTTCTGTCAAATCTACCTTCTCCAAATCTTTTGTAATGAGTCCCGATGGAAAGATCTGCCGTACCGCTGCCGCTTCTACCACTCCTGACAACGTTGATGATGATGTTGAAGAAATTTTGTGTGTGACTGCTGCAGTAGCAGCCCTCTACAATTTCGCTGTGATGAGGCTGGAAAAAGTAGGTTTTCTTCAAAATGTGTATGTGTGAGTGTACAGAATTATTATTAACGTTATTAATAATATTGTTATCATCATCGTCGTCGTCGTCGTCGACGTCGTCGAGCTCATAAGCAACCAGACACTCTGGGAAGAAATGGTATACAAGGGCAAACATTTTGCCGAGACGAACCCCCGTTCCGGAAGTAAACAAGCACCCGTGACAAGTTTATAAAATATTTTTGTTGTCGTTCACTTTCAAACTTTCTTCCGCTCCGGGTGATTGGAACGGGGATACGTGGTCGCAAAGGGGGATAAAATTTTAATGATAGATTTTAGCGAGGGGCGATGACATATCAGACATTCATACCGCCCCTGTTTACCGCTTTACGTTTTATCTCCACGTTGGATTGGTTGGTTGTATTGATAAGAGCATGTCAGGTATAATCTGCAGAAGGGTATGCACAAGAAGATAATTTTGGAAGGATTTTTTGGAGACACCAGTGAACAAGTTGGATTCTATAATTTACCCACACCCTGTCCTTTTATGTGTGCTCCCTTTGTTTTCCCGACGAGATATTGATACTCTGGCAGGGATTTTTGGCAACAACTTTCTGCGTTGCAATATAAGTAACACCGTTGGAATAAAGGAAAAAGAGGAGGAAAGGATGGATGAATGGATGAATGAACGAGCGGTTGGCTGAGTGAAAGAAAACTTTTTCATTTTAGTTGATTATCCGTATTATTATTTTAGTAGAATTCAATGCACTCCCAGAGTGCAAAAAAGGAAATAGAGTCGGGGAGTAAATGAAGGAATGAATAAATGCATACGACGCAATACTTTCTTTTTTTCTATTCATCCCTCTGCTATCCTCCACACTGCTACTGTGGGGTGGCAGGAAAATAAAAGAGAAAACTTGATCTGATTCCTTATCCTCCCCCGTCATCTATAAAGGAGAAAAACAAAAACAGTCAATCCTTCTCTACCGCTTTCCTCCAAACTCTCTCAATTTTCCCTGGCTTGTTTGTAACAACTTATTTGAATAGTAGGTAGGTGACACGAATGTAAAGATGGGGTGAATACACTGCTAACTTACAACTTACTCTCTCTCTTTCAGAGGAATAAAAAATAAAGTAAACATGGCCATTTTAATTGTCCTCTTCCTCATATCCTCTCCACCGCTGTACGGCTATATCAAACAGGGTGGAATCCAGCAAAGAGTTTGACTCGCTATCCACTTCGTCGAGTGGATACTCCTTCCCTCTTTCTCTTTTTCCTTTGCCATTCCCCGTAAAAGTAGACATTTTTTGGTGCAATCAATTTTCCTGGATTTCACTAGCTTCCATTTCTATAAACGAGAGGCAGCACAACGAGGAAAGAAGTAAGCTTTTAAGAGGAATGACAAAATACATTGAGAAATTGGTCGGGGAGTGGAATAGAGCGAGATTGAAAGAGAGAATAGAGAAGAGGAGGAGGAAAAGGAAAAAGATTTAACTAACATTTTCCTAAGAAAAAAGTATTAAAACTTGCTTTATGCTCCTCGTCTCGGCCTTGTTTCATTTCATTCCGGATCTCAGTTTCTCTCTTCTGCGAGAGAGATAGCTTTCCTTACTCTCCCTCTCTCTCTTGCACAAACACAATCAAGGTATGCAAATGCAAACGACACGAATATAAGAGGAAAAGTAAAACCCGAAACAAAAAGTGTTGAGGAAGGCATTAAAGAGTATATATAGCGAGTATAAAGAGAATCATTTGTAATAACTACCAGTCAGTAGTCTTTCGCTCTCTCTCTCTCTCTCTCTCCGTTTTTTTTCTTTTCCTTAAGAAGGAATGTAAATAGAATACTATCGAACCGTGAAGGAAAAGTACACAGCATTTGTTGCTGGAAGAGTGCTGTAATAGAAAGGCGACTTTAATGTAAAATGCCAAAAAAAACACACAACCTTTCTCCATATATAGATACACAGATCACTTCTCTCTTTCAATACGGTATATCTGTACAATTTATACTTGCCCAGCCGCCGCGCACTTTTATAAATTGCTCTTCACCAATTTTTCAATGAATTTTACTCCATTTCCTTCTCTTCCTTGTACGTGGCCATGCATGCAAATCGCCCCCGTAAAAACAATCCTCTACCCCACTACTACGCATACCCTCCCCCTCCAGAAATCTTTCCCGCTGTCGTCATTGAGGATCTAGTACTTACGTACATCACATACTAATAGCATTACTTTATGGACACACACACAGTCTACCAGGAGGGTCCAAGACAAAACGAGTTACTGGAGAAAAATGTGGAAACACGCAATACTAAGACTATCTAGTAAGTGGTGTATGTGTCTTTGTGTATATGTAAGCAATGCGCTCATGTAATGGACTACATCAACATACATTTTTCTTCTCCATACCAGCAAGAGTACAGACTGGAGCATTTTTTCCAGCCTAAAACAAAAAAGTATGGGTATGGAGGAAAACGGGAAGACTCGCTTTGTAAAACAAAATTTTGCTTTTGTTATACTCTCCGCATCACCATAATCATCGTCATCCTCATGAAGAGCGTAAAACTGGAAGAAAAAACAAACATTTTCCTCATTCCATGGCACATCATCTTCAATACTTACTTTACCATCTTTTTATTCCAGAATTTTTTCTACATTTTTTTATATTCACTTTGTGCATCCTGTTATGCTGCACTTTCTGTGCCACATTTTTCTTTTTGTTGTTTTTTTGTTTTTATTGCCTTCTTCCGTTGTTTCTCTCCTACTCGTTGTTGCCACCTACTTACTTTGATAGAAATTGTATGACCACCGCTAATGTATATATCGTAGCATCATATCGTATGGCCTGTTGTTGTTCACTGGGGTTAGTGTGTCTTTTGCTGTGTGCTTTGCTTTTCTCGTCTCCCTGTACGTACAGAATAGAGTAGCATCATCCATTTTCATGAGACCTTATCTATCTTGTGACTCGCCACTTTCTCTTTTCCGAGTCTGCCAGACTGAATGAACGATTGAATGGGAGAAGGTTTGTTTTTAAAGGGGTTTTCTGCTCCTCCTGTTATTCGAGAAGCGCCTTCCGTTTTTTCATTCTGATCACACCAGAGAGACAGACAGATGAGGGAGTCGTCAACGTTCACAATCCTTTTGGTTTTTTCGACTTTTTCTACCTTTAGCTTTTGCTTTGGCCACTTCATTGTGACTTTGTTTTGTATTTTGGGGAGGATATATGTCTACCCGACCCAATGGTTTTCATTGTGAAGTCTAGCAGATTATCACACTACAATACCAACAATGGTTACACAAAGAGTCTTCTGCCCTTCTGGAGACCTGATATAGGAGGGACAACATACCTGTGTGGGTGGAAGACACGTAGACAGGAGCAGTAAATAGAAACCTGTCTTTTTCTTTGGTTTCCAAGTTTTTCAAAGGTAGAGAAATCCGAGTCCCGTTTTTAAAGAAAGATTTGTTTCCCGGTAGCAAATTCCGATATTGTAATCAGTTTTCTTTATGTCCGTTTTCCGCGTCTTTCAGAAGCGATGAGCAATACGAAAGGACAACGACACCGGTTTGGGAGGAAGAAGAAAAGAGGAATCACATGTACTCCCCAGGAAATTACCGCACGAATGTATTTTCAACATGTTTGAGATTTATCGTCATCGCAAAACCGACAACGAAGAAATGGAATTGATTCGGCAAAAAAGTTTCTCGATGTATTTTCTCTTGTCTTCCTCGTCTTTAGCTAGCGCAACCATACTTATTATTTGTAGCCTCTACAGCGACATTCTCGAATGTTGGGCTGCCCAACTTTTAAAATGGCCTACACAATTGTCCCTTGTAGTTTATGGGTACTACGGACTAGACAGACACACTGCGCACTTTCTCTCAAAATTAGATAGCAACCCAGAATATTTTCTTGGCTATACTTTCATCCCTACTCTGTGTTGATTCTTTTTTACAGGTTAAATGAAAGTCAACATTTTCTAGGAACTCTCCTAAGCCCCGAATTTTTCAAAACACGGATAAGAAACAGAACGAAGGACTCTGTGTAGTTAGTTCCCTTAAGAAATTTCCAACATCCAGCTAATCCATCCCCTTACCTCCACATCTGCTTTTATCTGTGTCTTTCTATACATATGTACATTTAGCATAAAATCTCCAAATACACTTAAGCTTGCACCACTTTCCCCACTCCAAACGAATGAAGGCACTCCACTCCCAGTAAAAATGCTATTGAGAAAGCACTTTTCTTCCGTCGTGTGGTAAAATGCTGTGTGAAACGATGAAGGTTGCGAGAATAGGAGAAGAAGAAGAAAGAAATAGAGAAGGATGAGAAGAGCCGGTTGTTTCCCTAACCTGAAACTTGTAGATAATGAGGAATTTACATAATGCTATTGCAGTGGAAATAATAAGTTCGTTTACCTTTCTCTCCCATCTCTCTGTCTCCGAATCTTCAAATGGATACACACATGCACATACACGCGTGTACGTGGCTGAGGATAAAAAAAAGAAGAAACTGAACGGGAAGTCTACGAGGTAAATAGGTGGCTAGGTGGGAAATAAGTGGTAGTGGTGGTTGGATAGCAATCTACACACACTATGCACACTGTAGCAACAGTAATGGCAGATGTAGTTGCTACTGCTGCACAGTAATGGTGATGATGATGTGGATGGTAACACTGAGTAAACTAACAACACCACATGTACACACACACACATACATACGCATACAAGGAGAAAGTTATATGTCGAAAGAGGAGGAACGAGGTAGGACAACACGGAGGAAAATTTCAAAAGCGAATAGGTTATATGATATTATGCATAAATGAATGAAAGCTAAGGCACAAAGTATACAAACGAAAAGGAAAATGAAAGGAATAGCTTTTCCTACGAAATGTTACTGAAAACCTGGCAGCTTTTACATACACACATTCTTTATAGGGTACATACCTACATAATAGCGTTAGTCACTCGATAGCAGCAGCAGCAGTAACAACATCATCATCATCATTATCTCACTACTGCCACCACCATCACCGACTTTTTCATTAACTCGTCCATTCTCCCTTTTACTTCTTCTCCTCCCAAGATTGAGATTTTCTTGTGAGCTTAAGTAAACTTGAAAACCCGGCTGGAGTAGAGAGAGAGAGAGAGAGAGAGTAGTCAGGAATGGGATAAGAGTAAGGGAAAGTCGCGGTGTGTCTATGTGGGTGTTTTTATTCTTCTCATATTATTTATTCCGCCCTTTTCATAACCATCTCTCTCTCTCTCTCTTTCTTTTCTGGTCTGGTAGTTGTAGAGGTGTAACAGCTCCGGTGATTTTGGTAACTTGAGAGGGAAGGAGTGTATAATAATATCCGCTACGAAGGCCGTATCATATTATGTTATGATTATTATTATTATTGCCATGCGTCTCATTATCATGCATGTAGGCAAGCAAGTAAGCAAACAATTCCATCTCAGATTTTTGTCGTGCGCGCGTTCTCTCTCTCTCTCTCTCTTTCTCACTTTCTCTTCCAATCTCCCCCTGGAGAAGAGTTATCACTTCAATTATATCTGCAGACAAAAATACCGTTTTTATACGTTTACGTGATAATGGCGGCAAGGCAAGGGTACAACTGGTTTGTTTGTTGAGAATTTATTTAAAAATTCATAAACTTTTTTTTCTTTTCTTCATGTATTCATACCTTCACGCAACCTCTCTCCAACAGAGCATACTTCCCATGGCTGGAGTATAATCCACCAGTCCTCTCTTAACCTCCATTCAAGCGTGCATTTATTAATTGAAGAGAGAAACGAGCCCAAGTCGGCAAGAGAGAAACGAGCCCAAGTCGGCAAGAGAGAAAGAGAGGATGATGCTGCTCTAGTGATCATTTTTATGATGATGATGGCGATCATCATCATCTTCATCCCCATATTTAATCACGATCAATCTCTTTCCTTCAATCCCAGTGCAGTGGCAACGCTATTTCTATGAATCATTCATACCCTGAATAAAGTACACTAATGGGAACACTTCGATGATGTGGACGTCCCATGTTTTTATGCATGAACTAATGCATGATGATGACGATGATGATCCTCATCAGCAGCAGTAATATTGCGTCAGATCTACGACGAGAAATACATGGGTCGCGTCTAAAAAAAACTACAGAGATCGAGAGGAGGGATTTTCCTTTCGCTGGAAAAAATCCGAACGGATTAACTTTTTTTCGATGATATTCATTACCATTTTGTGCTTTTCTCCTTTTCCCCGCCGCGTAGTAATGATACTCGTCACGTGAAGAGCGCGAAATTGAAGAAAATAATGTTTATTATTACTATTTACAGTTATCCTGGTGCTTGCTGGTGACAGCGTGACAGCGGGAAAAATTGCGAAACAATATGACTCTAAAGTAAATTTGCTGGATGTTACGGTCGCTATATACATACCGTGTTTGATGTGTTGTTTTATTATAAATTGCTTTTGTCTCTGAGGTTTCCTTCAAAATGTCAGCGAATCAGAGAAGCTATTGCGTTATAGTATCAGTAGTAGGGAAAATAATGGTAGTATTATTGCAACAGCCGCCGTTGCGAGGTAGTAACCCCCTCTCAAATTTTACGATAATTTCATTACTACTGTTATTATTATCATTATTCCTTTTACGAACATGACAACAGTGATAAAAATTACTCAGCTCCGCACTGTAAACACCCTCTGACTTTAAAAGAACCATCACAGAAAAGAGCGAAATTTAAAAAAAATGGCATTAGGATAGGTCGTCTGTTGTGTAAAACGAGAGATAGTCAGTAGTGAAACAATGTTGCATTAAAATGTTTACGTAAATCCGAAAGAGACAGAGAAAGGTTACAGGGAGCCGTAAGGATACAACGGATTAGTGTAATCATCCCAGAGATCCTATAAGCTTTCACGCAAACAACGTATGCATCTCCGGTAATTTTCCAGAGGGAACACAGCAAATTAACGATGCTTATCTGGGAAAATTTGCGCGTTAATAAAAAAATGCAGCAATTACATGGCGCTATGCAAATTAAAGGGAAGAGATGTTGGTACTCGCATATGTTAGAATTAATTTCATTATACTGCAATTTGGAGGCTTCTCACAAGAAATATAAATAAATTATTGGGACATGATTTTAAATGAGACTTGGAATTGAGCTGGTGTGCCTATCTTGAGAGAAATTTATACTTTTAATAGAATTTGCAGCAAGGGGATTCTATATAGGTCTTATGGTAAATGGACAACAGTGGCGTCCAAACAAATAGGGAATATCGGGAAATTTTGTCAAGTTTGTAACATTTTCCTGCTTTCTTATCGCATCCCACATCGTAACACCTATTATGTTTTCGCGCGGTGGAAATATTGAGTAACACCAGGAACACTGGTGCATTTCTTTTCTTGGTTTGTTACTGTATTCTTATTTTTTTGCAATCTTACAACAACAGAAACAGCGAACTCTTTGTCATCATTATCATCACTGCCGCCTTTCTATTCTGTTCTCTGCAGCTTCTCCTTTTTGAGTAAATGAACAAAAGGAATGCGGAACGACGACGACGACGACAACGATGATGCCCATGTGGACGACAATAGGGTATATTAATATATAGACTTTATCAGCAAGCTGTCTTGAGCAGAATGACAAGAGAAGAAAACAAGATGATGACAACAACAACAACACCATCTTCATCATCGACAGTAGTAACAGTAGTGGTAATAGTAATAATAGTAGCAAGAGCAGCGGTTTTTATGACTGTAGAACCGCTCGGGTACCTCTTTCTTTGTCCCACTCCTACCATCCGCCATTTTCTACGGAGGAGAAAGACTGGAGTGAGAGGGAGAAGGAAACAGCGTAATGAAATAGCCTAGCTTTGAAATAAATGGCGAATGTGTCGAGTCAATGTGTGTTGAAGCTACTGTCGTTGCTGCTGCTGCTGCTGATGATGATGATGATGACGTTGTTGGCTGTGAATTTCTCTGATATCACAGGCAAGTGAGTCCATTTTTGTAAAAGTGAAATGACATGGGTCCGCGCGCAGTTGCTTTTGTTGTTGACGAGGAAGAAGCCTTACAAAAAAGAAATGTGTGTTTGTGTGTGTATGTACTTTACAACACATGGACAAACGTTTTGCCTATTATTTTGCGAAAAAATCTTGCAAACTGCTGCTCCTCTGCTGCTAGCTGTCAATAAAATATTAAGTTGACGAGAAAAAAAGTAACAACTCAGCTGTACTTCATTCCAGCTTTGATTTTTCCTCTCATATTGTTTCAATGTGTATCGCCAGTTGACCAAAAGTAGCACGGCAGTAGGAACAGACAAAAAATATTGCGGAACATCAACAACCATCATAACAATAACAATCCTGTTTGTACACACTCAGCATTTCTCTGCTTTCAAAGGGTGGGTCATTTTGTTCCGGTGACAGTCTTTTTTCAATTCGATTACTCACACCACCCACTCATCTTACCATTTTGTTCACACTACACACACACCGGCTGCGCAACACAAGCTATACACATTTTTTGTAGTTTTCATGTACCTTTCTTAAAAACTATCAGGGAGGGAGTTATTTATACTTTGTTGGCAAAGAAGAGAAAAAATAAATATGAAAAATATGGTTCTTGTTTTTTCTTTCTCAGAAAAGCCGATGGAGAAACCGCACATATAAATAATATATACACACGATATTATTCCGAGGAATCCGAGGAAACACGAATGGCCTTTTCCAATTTTTTTCTTTCTCTCTCTCTCTCTCTCACTGAATTACAACCGTACCAACTTTCCAAAAATGATGAAGAGATAGAGAAAGAATAAAAATCTATAAATTTCTTTGTCACAACTTGGTTTTGGATTTCTTTGCAATATTCTTCTCTCTCTCTCTCTCTGTTCTCCATCTCTTTCTGACTGGTTGTTAGCGAAATCCCAAACAAGGCTCTCTCAGTGACGATGACGATGATGATGTCGTGATAGAAACAACAGTGCGAGATTTGGATTGGCAGTCATCCAAAAGCCGCGCGCGTTCTATGAAATGAAAAACTTTTTTTGTTGCCTAGTTCCACTTTTTTTTACACTCCCTACCAACTTTAATACTGCTCGTTTTTTATTTGGATTCCATTTCACGCAGAGGTAAAAAAAAATACCGCCCTAATAGGAAAACATATACGTCCCGCCAAAAATAAGGTAGGAGACGATGAACTACTAAGGGTATAAACACTACTACTACAAGGAAACTTCCATAAAATACATAGCTGTTAGGAACTAGTCTATTTTGAATTTATCGCGCTGTAAAACAAATCTGTTTATGGGTTTTAAACTCCAAAAAAACAAATGATATACCAAGGGTATACCTACAAATATCCTAGTGACAGTGGCAGTAGTAGTAGCAATAGTAGTCATAGTTGTAAGAGTAGTAGTTTAGTTGTAGCACTAGTAGTACTAGTAGTATGTACATGCATAAATTGAACCGCAATCAATATTACATATCCTTCCTTCGGATAAATATAACATATAAACCAGGGAAAGAATGACTTTTTCTTGGAAGGAAAGAAAACGTACTTTCTCACACAATACATATTTTGTCAATATGTGCTTTTCCCATATAATCGGGAGTAGCAATAATATTAAGTTGCACGTAATACAACCCTAATGCTCCTTGTAAACTTAAACTTGTTAACTTTTAGTGCTGCCGGTTTTTAATTTTTTATTTCATTTTTCTGTATAGTATGTTTTATGTAGATGCATGTATTTTATATATAATTTTATGCATCTTTTATACTTTCATTATTGTCTCGCAAGTTTTATATTTTCCCATCAACATCATCGTCGTAGTCGTTGTTATCATCAGTTAAAGGGCAGCCGCGGCAGCATGTTAAGGCAACAGTGGAGAAATATAAGAAAAGAAACAAGGGACATCAGGAAACATTCTTCGTTTTTTATTTATGTCCCTGTGCTTGTTAGTACACCAGAGTTTTCTCATTTATTGATTTTTCCTTGCTTATTTTCAACTTTCTCTATTTTCCCATCAGAGTCTTGTTTCCTCGTCAAACTTTACCAGTAGACAAGTCGTACAGTGTGGGTTTGAGACAAGAATGATGACGATGATGATTATGAATGTAGTTGCTTTGGGTGTCCATTTACATAAAAATTGTTTAAATCGGCTGATATATCGTGTAAGATATTGGATAAAAACGGGCCCATGCATCCATACACACACACATGTTTATACCTCCATGTAAAAATTATCTATCGATGTATACCCACATGTACATGCATGATTATATGGGACTACGCAATGCATATATGTCTGACTAGCGTGTTTGTAAGCTTTAGACTTACTGAGCGTGTTTCCAATAAAATAGATAAATGCAAAGGGAGAAAGGCAAGAAATTCATGAAAGAAAGACGAGGACGTCGAGCGCAAATATCCGCAATGACTATTCTCTACTTTTTTTATTTTCAAAATAATAATAATAATCATCATCATCATCCTTTCCCTTTCCTCGTGTAATGTCATTGCGGAAAAATAAAACTTGCAAGGATATTACATGCTGTGGATACGTGTACATAGATATGTGTGGGGAGAAAGTTGAGTTGAGAGTAAACCGGAGAAGGAAGCTTTCCCCACTCTCTCTCTCCCTCTCTTGATCGTCCCTTTTCAAAAAAGTTTTACTGTTCTTTCCAGAGAGATCAAGTCGAGATTCCCTTTTTAGGTAAAAATCTGCAACTTTTTTTTCTTTCCCTTTTTTCTTTCCGTCGCTCTCATCTTCGGTCTTAGTGGTACTTACCAAAATGAATAAACGTTTTTCGGAGAAAAATAGGAGAAAACTTTTTTCATGTCATTACAATTTCCATCATAGTACATCCTCATTTTGATGATGATCGTTGTCATCGTCAGCAGCAGTACACACACATGGATATGCATAGTGAAACGGGAAAATGCTGTTCACCCCGATGATACGGTCTGGAAGGCTGATAATAAGTTTGAAGAACGACCAGTCACTTAACCAACGTTGATACACAATGTTGGCAATCGAGGATAAATTCAAGAGAGAAAAAATTTGAACGGAGGAAAAATTTAAATTATTTACAGGTTAGGTTGGAGTTACGGGTTAGTAGGTACATGCTATACCGATAGAAGGACCGTATATTCTCTTATTACATATAGATACATTGTTAACTCCAATCGGTTCATTGACCTCTTAAAATTTACAATAGGGCTTGACGGAAATTCAGATAAGGAGGATTATTATTATTTTTATTATTATTGCGCGTACACGCATTTTTAGTAGAGAAACTACACGTTTCTTGTAAATCTTTGAAAAGAGAGGAGGTGTACATTTATATATGACGAAAGGAGGACGAAAGTTTATTTAAGTAGGCCTTTTCATCAAAATCAGGAAACTTTGATGAAAACTTGGCAGTAAACTTTTATTGGTCTCCGCAGGGCATTATCTATAGTACAAGTGCAAAAAATTGAAATTTTCTAAACTTTTTTTATCTCAGTTTTTGCTGAAAAATACGGAGAAACATTGGTAGGGCAGGTGAAAGCACCACTTGATAAATATTGCATTCTTACGGGGTTTCTACGGTAAAGGTAATTACTCCCCTACTGCCACTACATACACCACCAGCAGAAAAAGCAGACCCTGACAATGGAAGCGTCAACAACAGATCAGATATGCGTGCTAAAGAGCCACCACGACCCCAACAGAAAAAAGAAACAAAAATTTATAACAAGTCAACCTACAAAATATGGGGGAAAGTTTCTACGTTTAAGTCTACTCGTTTGAACCCTGTGTGCTCGTTGTGTCCCACCTGATGTAAAATTTAGTTGGGTTTATTTGATAATTCACTCTCCGTTCCGGTTGTCCTATGAATATGAAATTCCAATTACGGGTAACTTCACTAATTTGATTTTAGCAGGAGAACTATAGACACTCTTTTAAAGCGACGAGGCAAAGGTTACACAAGTCATTGTATTCCTGTGGCTGGTTTTTATACTCGATATCCTCCCTTAAATTAGCTCCATCAGAAAATGTCTATACTCCCGCAAAGTGTACACACGCGCCGACCATTCTCATGGATATAAATAAAAAATGGAAACGATCCTCTGTATTTCACCGGAGTGCGAGAGAGCACACATACACACACACACACTCAAACAAATAATGCAGAAGGTGGCATTGTACAAGTTGATGACCTTCTCGACCACAGCCAGTTGCCAACATGACCATCACCACTACTAAAAGTACAACCACGGGTGTTTATATTGCGCAGTGGTCCGAGAGAAAGTTGTTTGCCTCTTTTGACGATTAATTCAAATTCTGTAAACGTTACCACCACCACACCGTAGAGGCAAAAGCACGGGAGAGAAAATCTCCCTCTCAAACTTTCCCGAGAAGTAGTACAAGAAGTAAATGGAAACTGATACTGCTGCAGCATCTTGTTGCACTGTATTATGTGTCTGTTGTAATCTAAAGAGGAAAAGTGTTCACAGCAACTTTTACATACAAACAAATACCCGGGCGCGCGTGAACATGCGAATGACCCGTTCTTCCGTCTTGAGGAAGTATATTTATAAATGTATAAATTGGTTAATGGATTGAATACATATTTTATATCTGTGTGCCCGTGTACCTGTTTGGTAAACATGAATACTCCTTTACTTTCACTACTAGCCAAAAACGGAGTGGAAACTCGTGGGTAAAAAAACATCAGCAGCAGTAGCAACAACAAGAACAACAACAACAACAGTAATAAAAAGGACAAGCAATGACCACCAGGGCGAACAGCGATGGGGAGAGTCCGGAGCCGCTTTAATCTTTTCTCTTTCCCTAACGTCCAATTTGTATTCAACTTGGAACAGGACATAGAAAAAAGGCAGTATCTCGTATAACGACTTAAAATTATAAGCGTATAGATGGATGGTGCCAGGGAAAAGGTGGTAGTTGTAGTAGTAGTACTAAAGTGTGGTAGACAGTTGAAAGAATGAAAAGGATGTATAGTATAATGTTATTGGTGACGATGCTGGTGGCGACAACGAGGACGACGATGATATGACAATGATACCAAGCCAGTGAATATTCACTCTAACACTTTCACTATCTCTTTTTCAGCCGTTCCCCTTCTAGTCTTTATTTCTGCCTGGTTTTACTGTTGCACAATTTAGAGTGAATGGGAGCATTATTATTTCATGAAGGAAAAAAGTCTCTTGAACCTTGTTAACTGCTCCTTTCCCACAGATGTGTGTTTTTTGGCTTCTCTCTTATTGGAAAGAAGCTGTCGACTACCTTAATGTTGTTACGTACATGCATAAAAGACGCGTATAGAAAAAAATGCTTGTGGGGTTATCGCTGTGTAGCAGAAATAAACTGGGATAGAAGAGGGAGAGAGAGAGAGAGAGGAGGAAGTGATATATCTACGCATAAGATATTTAAATATCTCTCTGGGCTCTCTCGGTTGCTTTGCCTATAGAATGACAGTCTGACGGACAGAGTTGAGTGAGTTTTTGAGAGTAAAAGTTTTGGTGGTGTTGGTGGTGCTTCTCTCTGGTAGCAGCGTTGTTGCTGTTGTTTGTTGCTGTTACTGATGTTGGTTCAGTTCATATCACATGCTAAAACTTCTAATGCATAATTTATGATTGCATAAGAAATCAGTGGAGAAAAATATACATGAGAGAGAAAGAAGACTGGGAGAGGAGGAAGGGACGCCAGAGCGAATATTATATGACTACTTAAGTTTACACTCTTTCGAGATTTTTCTTCTTCCTTTTTCCCCTGCTTTCTCTTCCCTCTATGCCGGTGGTAGGTATTCGCGTTGTCCCCGTATGTAAATAAATAAATAAAATATTATGTGCCCAAGAACAACAATTTGGAATGGATAAGAGAAAGTGCGAGTATTGGTGAGATGATAGGAGGTATAGTAACCGGAGTAGTGCAACGGTAGGAACAGAAGAGTTTTGCATTTGTAATCTAATATATTATAATATTATGAAATGAGTAACGGGAGTAAGACGTACTAGACAAACACACATTTGGTGGGTTAGTTCCCCCGTCTTGCTCCTCTTCTTCTCTTTTTATTTCTTTGTTTATATAATATTTTCCCATTTTGCTATGCCATCCCAGGAGGATCTGGGTCAGATTATCACTGGGACTTTGCTCATTTAGAAAATAATAATAAATAACAGTAATACAGCTCGGGTTTCCCGTGTCGCGCTACCCAGTTTTGTAGTTGAGGTATTTCACGGGATAGGGCAAATAGAAAAGGAAGGGGAGAGAGTGGATGATGAACCAGCCGCCGTTAGTTGTAACGTCATCGTAAAAAGTAATGGGAATACACATGGAGGTGGGCGGAAAATGGGAAAACTGGAGAAAGATATTACATCCACGCACACACACACACACATGCCAGTAGTAGTTTATGCTGTCGCTGAAAGAAAATTTGCAACACAAATTCCTCTTCCTTTTGAGATATTATGGATATCATGCTTATCATTGTCATCGTCTCACGCCATTCTCCACAGACTTACGCTGTTTATCCTTAAGATATGAATACAGTTTTCACTCAAATTCGTATAAACATGACCGCCGCCATGACACCATCATCATGCTCATCATATGTGCCTCTCTACCCCCATCAACGCTACCCTTTTTCCACTCATCCGATTTAAAAGAAAAACGAAAAAAATCTATTTTTGAAGAAAGTTGACTAGAGGAGAAAGCCAACGTCAGTATTCTGAAATGAGGATTTCTCGGAGCCAAACCATCATTCTGCCAACATCATCACCAGCAAGCAATTTTTTCCACGTCATCTACTCTTCTTCCTCTCTGAGTAAGTCACTCCGTGACGACGACAACGACATACCACATCATTACATTGCGCCACAACACCGCCATCACCACAACATTCACAAACAACAACAACAACAACAACAACAGCAACTACAGCAGTGTGGCAGGCAGTTTTTTCATTGGTGGCAACGTCAAGCACAACTACTCGTTTTTATATTTAATACATGCAAAAAATCCCACAGTTAAATTTTCATGTTTCAGGCAAGCATTCCATCATCATCATCATCATCACCCCCACTACTACCGTTGCCTCCTCCACCGTTGCAATGATGGTACAGCAGCATCCGCATAATAGATAAATCCACAAAACTGTAATATTCAAACGTTTTTTTTGTTGGCGGAGTGAGTTTCGTCACCGGAAGCTTTTGGCTGGCTAGCATGAACATGTACACGTTGAGAAGCATCCCGAAAATAGATTGCTCACTGGATGGAAGGATGTCTGTGAGAGGAGAGAGCACATTGCATAATATATTCACACCAGAATAGACAAGAAACAGAACAATTCCATTGATGTGCCCATTCTTTTGCCGCTCTTCTTGCTCGCTGACTTGACGGAAGAAAGCCCATAAAAAGCAGAAAAGAAAGCAACAGCAGCCGTAACAGCAGCAGCAGCACCGTCAGTGGTGGTCGTAGTTGTGGTAGTGGCAATCAGCTTTCAATAGTCAGCTAAATGACAAGGGAACGGACTCAGACGTTGTTATTGTTCGGGCCTTTGTAAGTGGCTAGAGTTTAAGAGAAAAATGTACCTACCGCATGCTCACGTAGGTCATTACTAGGGAGCAAGGAGATAAAGATAAAAAATTTAAAAGCTTTCCTCGTTCATTGCACTTGTGCACTACAAACGAAGAAAATACCACATAGAACGGGGGAATGGTAGTCTGGAAAAATCCATTATGGAGCAAGTCACTCATGATGAGATTATTTTTTTGGTAAGAACAATCTTCCGGTAGCCGGCAAGTTGGCTTTACAATACACCAGCGCATACAAACACACACAGACAGACACATACTCACAAACAGGTCATTAATTATTCACTGATTTGGATACCCACTTGGTTTTATGACTATGAAGGGGAACGATGATGATGAATTTGAGTAACGGTACAAGTTTGCTTGTGGTTTTGGTGTTATTGTCATCGTCATCATCGCAAGCAACGTCAAGGGCACGCAGCATCTGCATCTTGGTAACAACAGCGCGGTAATAATAAGGTTGCAGAGTGAGCGCATACTTAATGATCACCAACTGATTCTGTTGTTAAAAATAGCGTAGAGCAGCATCTCTTACAAAAAGTGGTGCTGGCTACATGTGACTCGAAAAAAAAGCTGAAATTGGCCACAGTTGCATTCTCTGCTTTCACCGGCTTTTACGCAGAAAACATGGGTTGACGTTGAAAAAACCTAGTACATCGTCATTTCAGTCTTTTTTTAACATCTTTTCCTCTTTAGAGTGCTGCCAAAATTGGCTGCTGCTGGCGACGTGAACCAAGTGTGGGGAGACAGGCCCAGGATTATATTTGACACTGGGTTCTCAAAAATCGCTACTGCTACAATACTAAAAGGTGAGTATATTGAGCTACAGTGCACAATTTAATATTCCGTCAAGGCTCCAGTAATAATGGGAGAGAAAGCAGAGCCCGCTGTGAGACTCGTCGAAGAGATTGTTCCTCCAAACATATCCCGACTAACTAAGAAAACTCGACAACATTTCATTTCCCCCTCTCAAACACTTTTCTCATCTATCGGCTTGTTCCTACCGTCGTGGAATAGTATTACCGTAAAAAAGCAGCGCCGCACTGCAAATAGCATATTATTATCGTTGTCATCGGTATCCTCTTTGATAAGAAAAACATGCCCATGGAAAAAGAAATATGCAAAGAAAACTGGAGAAAGCAGCAAAGACATTGCGGGGAGGAAATTGCTACGACGCCTGGTACGGCACACGTGTCTCCGTGCGTATATATGTACAAGCGATAATGCAGCTCGTTTTCCCCGCTCGCCTGCATGACATTGCTGGGGGAGCAATAACTACAAGATAGTCAATATGAAACTTGGTGGTGCATAACGTTTAGTATCAAATGACAATGTGGCAAACAATATAACTCATTACTAGTATTATTGGTAGTGGTATTAGTCGATATGTAGGAGTACGTACGTTTCGTATAGGATAAGTCTTATCAAATTTCATTTATAAAGATCATACCACCTCCTCCGCCACGACAACGTTCTGTGCTTCGCAACTTTCCATTTGCCGCTAAAAGTATTTTCTCTGAGCAAACATTCTTCCTTGTTGTCTACGAACGAATATTTAAACCATCTCTGAGCGTCCCATCTCTCATGCATGAGTTTTCTGTCTCATCCCAGCATTTGTGTCTCTCAGAACACTGCTGCTGATACGACTGCTGTTTTTTCTCTGCTGTTGGTAGGTAGGATATCAATGCACATCGACAACAAAGACAACTAATATCCTTTGCCAGGAGATGCCACACCACATCACCAGACAAAACTATCACCGCCGCCCTGAGTATTTTTTTTCTCTTCTCTCTCGCTGGCGTTCCAATGGTGGGTCGGTTGGTTCGTTGGCATATAATGGGGTACAGTGGGAAATGTAGACGAGCAAGTTGCATCACATTGACTCCCACAAGTGCACATGGATACAAACATATAGTATTGCTGGTGGTACTAAAGTCAAATGATCATCTTTCCTCTTGGCTGACTCGTTTGTATGTAATGGGGATCTGAACCCGGCATAAAATCAATAGGGAGCTTCAATCGAGGAGTAAAAAAGACAAGGAAAAAGCACATTTCACTGCATCATCCCATCGCTGCTGATACTACGAGCTTTTACCGCGCCGCTCTTTCTTTCTCCTCTTTTTCCTCGGTACAAAAAAAATACTCTTTGTCAAGAGACTCATTCGTTGTCCCATACTTTGAGTCAAGTCAACCAGGAAAAGCTGCAGCAGCAGCAACATCGGTGGCGGTGGTGGGCATAAAAGAAAGTCAGCCACGCACACACACTCACACACATACACACAAACATATTATCACCCGTATACTTATAAGACAACAAAGACGGATGCTAGTTTTCTTCCTCTTTTTCTCCGTTTTTTTGTCTAGTGAGTTGCTCTCTCTCTCTTCTTTTACGCTACTTGTTCTAGTACCACCGTCACCAGGACTATACTACTTTCTGTTTCAATAAAAGTATAAAAAATAAGTTTTTTCAAGCATCTTTCTCTCTCTCCACTCCTCTGTCTTCCCGACAAAGTTTATTTTTATTCGTTTTTCCTGTTGGGTAGCTGGTATATCTGTAAGCATGTATGATCTCTTGCAAGTCTCGTTTTCTTTCTTTTACTCCTTCTCTCTGACTTTGCCTCTCTCTCTCTCCCGACGATTGCTTTTAAGCCCGTTTGGGTTGTCAGCGAAACAACGAGATAAAACAAGAAAAAGTAATAAAAATCCTGTGAGAAGTAGTGTGTTGGTGGTGCGGTGGTAGCAGTAGCTGTAGCAGTCGTGGCAGTAGTACCGCTACAATCACCACCATCACCACCACTAGAAAGGAATACTCTCTCTCTCTCTCCCAGGATGTCTTTTTGGCTCAGTCTAAATTGGGTCTTCCAAATCTCACTGTTTCACTTAAACCACCACCGCCACTCTGCTTGTTTTTATGTATGTCTTTTGCTCTGTTTTTTATTCTTTCACTTTCTTTCTCCTTCTCTTGCCTTCCCTCTTGCTGCTTCCACATGCCAAGCTTTATAGTACCTACTTATTTAACTATAATAATAACGGCATCTAACAAAGCAAAAATAAGTAAAGGATATTGTCGGAAAGGTAGACGGTTATTTTATATTTTATTATAAGTGTTAGCACTCCCGTTTTGCCCTAAACAGTGCTTTTTCCAATACTCGCCTTTACTTTCATTTTCTTCCTTGTCTCTGCCATCTCTCCCTCCCTCCACTCTATTTTATGCATTTACTCCAACTTTATCTTTATTTTTATTCGTCCTGTTGTTTTTTACTTGGATTTTCTTAAATGGCGGCGTGACCATAGACGCATAAGGGTACACACTATATACACACTGTGTTCTCCCCTATAGCCAGTTTCCCAGTGTCTCATCACGGCGATCGAGCAATCATCATTATCATCACCATGAACATGATCGTGCGTGTGTGTTTGTGCGAATGTGTCTCCAGGATGCGTTTACAAATGTAAGGATTTGAAACGAGTCTTTGTGCGAGGGAATCCTTCTCTCCAAACAGCGACGCTTTATAGTTACTGGGCGTTGTATTTTAGAACAGAACGGTACGTGCTAAGCTATGTCTAATTTTCTGCTGTTGCAAATGCTCATTATTTCTTGATTAAAAAAATAAATTTCTACCTTAAGCTGCTTCCTCATTTGTTTGCTTACGTGTTAAATGTCTGGTAAAACTAACGACCAATAGGGGCGGCGGATGTGCCTAATGAGGAAAGAGTGGAACGGTTGTCGTTTTCTAAATTTGTTTGCTTTCTGGGGTATTTAGCCTTTTTATACTTATACGGTATATGAGTGCGTATAGAGGTAGACAAACCAGCCACGGTATGACATGCCCTGCCACCATCAACTGTCAACCATACAGAGGAAAAGTTTTCTCTCAAAATCCTTTTATAATCTGGACAAGGTTGTGGTTCATTACTGGCACTTACCCATCGTCGCGGTAAGTACACACTTGATCCATTTATTGACTTTGACAATTTTTACTGCTGCAATTGTTATTATTATTATTATTATTTATTATTGTTATCAAAAAATCCTCTCCTGTCATCATCAACTTCTCCGACCATCCCCGCATATCGGAAATTATTTCACGTGTCGCCAATTTGAGGACAATTTTTCCCCAAGTTGACAAGGGAATTAATGAAAGTGCTGCGACAAATTAAGGACTTGCTGGAATGTGCGAGTGCCACCAGCAGTTTATTTCTGAAGCAACCCCCGCCAATTAAAACTTGTCGTTGTCTAGTAATTGGCTAATTCTGTATTCCACTCCATGTAACTCTTAGTCTAAAATGAAAGGAGGGAACACGCTCCCGGTATTCTGTCCCACCACCGTTCCTTTTCAACTTTCCCAAGACCTGTATTTTGCTGTAAATTGTGCAACAACACAATGGCCAGAGGTGATGGTGTGGTAGATATTTCTTACCTGTGGCAAGTCCAACTTTACCACCAAGTTAACCTTAAGATTCTATAAAACGTGCCACTATCATCACCACACAAACGGGACAGGATTTCCCTGTGTGTGTGTGTGTGTGTGTCTGTGTGTATCTGGCACCTGTGCCTATTAACTTAGCTACCTTGTTATAACCTACTACGTTGCGCATTATATATTTAACAGGGCTCTCATAATCAACGTTCCTAATTAGATTGGACCCTGGCATACCCAAAGCGACGCGTGTCCGACGTCGTCGTTTGTACACATGACGGCACTATTACTCAGGTTCAGTGTAAACAAACTCATCATAAACCTCCACCAGACTACTTTCCTGCCATGAAGTTCTAAACCAGACGTGGACACGAGTCGAGGTATTTTTGCCATATTTTTAGTTAGATCATGTTATGCATGTATAAGTTCCAACTTTGTTCCCCTTGTCGTGTGTGTTTATCTTGCCCACTCCCGACCATGTCGTCACGTGTATGCCCAGAAAACATTAAACTTTAACAAGGGTTAATAAATTATGTGTTTTTAATAACAAAGACGTTGGAACGTACGCGACGACGGTATAACAGACTGGCATTTACGTGTCCACACTTTCAGGAGAAAAGCACAAGTTGCTTAGGCACTCGCCCATTTTACTTAGGTAGCTTCACGGCTACTTTTATTTGTGTCTTTTTTTCCTGATAGCAGGGGCGATACGACCTTTCTCTCTCGTCGCGACTTGTGTGTTCCCAGTGTAAACACAGCGAAATACATACTTCGTAACAAGTTTACAATGACGTGGAGAAAAATACAGCGGAAAGTCGGAAATACAGAAAGAAACGAGGAGACAATACAACATAAACAAACAAACACTAGCATACCCAAGAACCCAGGAAATTTTCCTGGTGTAAGTCAACTCAAGCCAAGCCGCTCTTGTATAAATCCTGGTTGTGTACGAGAACACGATACGTATATAACTGTAGCTGCGAGTCAGACTCGCCCATTTAAAAAAGCTGGAAACATTTTACGCAACAAAGCTACAACAACTGCCATTACTTTTGTAGTTGGGATATGCCCAGCGTAATTTCGCCAAAGTTGAGGGTCTCTTACACACACACACACACATATTATGCATGAATAGGGAAATGGTATAAGTAAAGTGCTTATGTAACTAAACGAGCTTTCCTTGTATTACACATTACGCGCTCATGGTTTTATGCCTGATGATGGTGACGATAAGGATGCTGTTTTAAGAGTCAACGCCAGAGAGAAATGGAGGGAGCCGGAAAGTAGAGTAAAAAATCAGGTTTACTACTACTGCCGCCAGCAAATCATTGTGCATGAGGAAACAATGGCTGGAAACCTGTGGCAAAGATACTATAGGTTCCTCCTAAGTAGAAGTAATGCTGTCTAGCTCCTTTCATATATATACAGACATCCTGCATGGAAGTCCTTCGCAATTGATAGTATATCCTTTTTAAATACGCAGTTGGCCTTAAAACAGCGATATAAGCTAAGCTATTTGCAAGAAAAGATTTGTTGGGCGTTTATATATTATTATTCGTGACACGGTATTACCACATCAAACACTTTCAATTTGTTATTTTCATAGGGTGATGCGGCTTGCGCCAGAAACGTTAAACTACGTCTCAGTATTATTATTATTGTTATTACGGTAGCATTCGGCTAGGCGCTGTGAAAAGTTGATGCTGTCGTTCATTACAACATACTGGGAGAGGTCACGTGGACACTCATACATAAGCATGTGTGCGTACACCCTCGTTCACAAAGGATATTATACAGTGAAAACAATAAGTTTAGACCTGACTGACTTGTTCGTAAGGATAACATGTAGGGTTGTATAGAACACGGGTGAAATGTGGGGAAACGGTACAAAAGAAAAATTAAATTTTCATGTGATAAATAATTTACTCTTGAAATACGTATTAGGTAGTATACTTCCTGTCTGATAGACATCCTCTCCAAATCAGGGGAGTATACACACTGTGCCAGATTGCCAGATATACTGTCACATCGTTGGCTAAGCGGAGTGCAAATATCTTTTTGCTCACAAAGGGAAGCACAATGAAGAAATCTCAATTATTCTTTCGCAAAACTCATTACATTCCTCGAATTCATATATAAAGGTCTTTTATACTAGATGAAAGGAAATAAGTTAGTAGCGTGCTTAAATCACATTAGGTATTTCAAATTTTAGTTGTAAACTGAGATGGAACGTGCTGCTTTTAGATGCGTAGACTTCTACACATCTCACCCATCATTTCTCTTATGGCCCTTGTGTGTATTTTCTCGGTGTACACATATCTCTTTACAAGATATAAAATAACGGTTAGCATTTACTGTTATAGCGCCAGCAGTAGCAGTAAGATCCATACATTGTAAAATTAAGTACTCTTTTCTAGTGCTGATCCAGTAGTAAGCTCTACTTGATAACCGTGTTAGGATTTTTTGTCTTTCTACACACACACACACTCTCTCTCTTCTTTTTGCGTGAATGCGTCTTTCTTAAAAGTAAAAAAAATCTACTTTACTGTTTTCCTCCTTTCAACTTTCACTATATTTTTACTTTCTCGTCATCTCTTTACTTATTTGCACTACCAGGACCCAGCCCGGGGAAGAAAAAAATTGTAATGCTGGAGAGTATCATCACCATCTTCTTTTTGCTTTTTTTCTTCTTCCCGTCATTACATTACATTTTCCACCCTTGTACTCCACAGTAGTCTTGAATAGGGAAGAGAGAGAGAGAGAAAAGAAGCTCAAGAGGCTTTCAGCCATTTAACCTTTACATGATTTCAAGGTATTTACTTTTGTAATCTCGTTTATAAGCACGTTAAGTGCTCACTGACTCGAGAAAGGATGAAAAGCATTCATAGAATGTAATAATAATAATTCATACGGTGTATGTGTGTACTTTCTCCCTACAAAAAGAAATGCTGCTGGTATCACGACTACTAGTGCTTGTTACAGTTAGCAGCAATGGTATTGGAGTGACTTGCTTGCGCATTTGCTACAAATTTTCACTTCCTTTCATTTTACCCACTCAATACAAACCTTATTACTTACATACATAATATAATATACATCTTGTAAGTGAACAACAGAGAAGAGACAGGCAGAGAGTTGGGGAAAAGGAGAAAAGTAGTAGTGAAAGATATTAAAAAGGAGTAGCTATAGAAAAAAAGCAAGAAGAGCACGTCGTTCATTTTTATTCCTTCGATGATCCCTTTCATTTCAGTGTCTACTAGTCGTCAGAGGGAAAACGGGTAAAGTGAAAAGCAGGAGCAGACACAGCAATGCCAGCAGAAGAAACAGTGATACAACAATTTTTCAATACTTTTCAATAAATGTAACGATCGCTTTCTCTCTCTCCCCCGTCATTTTCCCATTTTTTCTCTTGTAGCAGCTCTTGTTGTGCATTCTTGTGTAAAGAAACAAGTAACGTCGTTAGTGAATTTTTCTTGCTCGCTTTCTCTCATCGGCAGAAGTTGTAAAGCAATCTGCCCTATTCAATTCTTTTAAATAGGACCAAAAAGGTAGCACACAGAGAAAAGGGCTACCCTGTGTGTATGGGATAGCAAGAAAGAAAAGTAGCGAAAAAGAAAATATGACAGGTTCCTTTTCTTTCCTTTCTTTGCTTTTTGTTCAAAATTATTTGCCAAAAATGTGGTGGAGAGATAGTCAATGAATTTCTATAGAGGAGAAAATTAAAAATGAAATGGAGTGAGGGATAGGTTAATGTTGCTCATAGTTTTGTGGAAAGATTTGGGTGAATGAAAGGCGACAACGATTTACTGTATCATTCACTAGAATAGAGAATAATACGGCATTGATTGGAAGAAAAAGTATGGTTACTGGGTTAAATTGGATGATTGGAGCAAGTAGAATACGTGATGAGGATGAAATTTATTCGCCGGTTTCTCTGAACTGGATAATCATCAGGATAGGCGAGGTTGTAGTGACAGTAAAAGTGCAAAAACTGTCATGACTTACAAATGGCAGGTTTCTTCATGTTCTTTCTTGAGCACACAAAAAACCCTACCATTATCCGAACGGAACTAAACGTTTCATTGACGACGACTGAATAACTGAAATCGTTCAAACTGCTTTCCCTCATAACCACCAATGCAAACCTGTACGTTACACCGATGACGCTCTCGTTTCACGGTAAAAGTCTGGAATTTCTCGATAATAAAGATGAGCCCGACAATTTTATTACGGATATCATAAAAAGAATATATATAATGCATAAATAAGTACAGAAATGGTCTACAATGTCCCCCCGTATGACAGTGTATTTCCCTCGGGAACAAGTTTCCTCAAAGATCCAACACGATGCAAGTACACGCTGACAATGATTAATGTAAACAAGGGACACTTTGAATAAAATAACAATTGCAGTCGTTCCATCCACCGATACGAATATTACGGGATAGTCAGCATGTCGACTACGGTAGACATTGCATACAACCCTAATGACCCTTTCAATTTAGAGGGGCCGGATCAAGTCCCAAGGAAAACTGTTTAAGCACACAGTTGTGCAAGGGAGTGTGCAGATAATGATCATGATTAAAACCTTCCCGTGTATTTCCACGAAGAATCATTTCCTTTGTCAACATCGTCATCATTATAAAGTACAATTAATTAATCACCAATCTTTTCCTCGACCATAGGCAATGTAAGGACATCCCAGTATAAAAGCAACATAGCTCTAGTAGAATGCCTCAGAAAACACGGCCAATCAAGTTCCTGTCGAGTGCTGCGACTAATAACGGTGTTTGTATTCAAATCAAAACTAAACTCCTCATTAATATTGGGGTACAACGGGTCCCCTTTCCCCTTGTGTTTNCAAGTTCCTGTCGAGTGCTGCGACTAATAACGGTGTTTGTATTCAAATCAAAACTAAACTCCTCATTAATATTGGGGTACAACGGGTCCCCTTTCCCCTTGTGTTTGCCCTAAACATACATAGAGCAGTATAGACGACCAACATTTCTTGTTTCTACAGAATTCCGGGGATGCTATCACTTGAAGGAAGATGGCCAATATCCCAATTATCATCGTCATCGGGGAAATAAACGGTTTACTCCTATTATTTCCCCTGGCATTTTCCCTTCACACGCCGCTCACTAGGTACCATCATTATCTTCCAACAACAACAAAGCCTTTGCCATTCCGTATAATTCCAGCGCATGCATTTAGCAAGATAGATGGATTCCAACGGATTGAAAATAATGGGTGAAAAGAACTTTTAATTCAAACACCACCACTGCCATCACCACCATCATCCTCAACAACATCTTCCTCTTACTATCTTCTATGACAGGGGCAGCAACAGTGCAGCCGGGTAGTATTCGCCAAATAGTTTTATGCGAAGCCACCAAGAAACTTTTACTTTTTCCTCCCTCTCTCTCGTAACTCTTGGCTTTTTTCTTCTCTCCTTTTTCTTTCGCTGAGAGTAAGCAATAGACGCATACACACACAATCTTCCATACATACAACATATCCCCGTAGACATATCCTCTCTGCCCGATACAGAGCAAAGGAAACTGGAAGATAAAAAAAGATAAAGTGAAATGCCAAAAACACATGAATGTAAGAGAAAATCCTTTCTTCTTCCTTTCTTTTCTCCGTTTGTTTTTCTTCTTTCTCTTTTCCTTCAATGGCACAGTGTGACGTGAGTACATGCATGCATGCAAGGCACGGAGTGCACCGACGTAGAGCGATGGAATCCGTTTACGTTAACAAAACACCACTATAAAGTATAACTAAGCGTAAGTGAGGAGAGAGAATGTGTTTCGTATGTCTGGCCTTGTTAAGAGGATATGTAGAGAGGGAGTCACACATAATCATATTTTTAAATATACACCCGCCGCCGTCATTGAAATATATTATTCACTGAGAATGATGTTAATGATGGCGGCGGCGACGACGACTACGATGGCGATGATACTAGTGAAAGCTGATGATGACTACATATCTGCAAAGTGTATATATGCATAGAGAGATAATAAAAATTTATACGAAGACAAAAAAGACCGGCATTTGCTGCTGCCGTAGCCGATGTACTCACTTATGATGATACAGCAGGTCGTATACAACCATAATAAATAAACTTATATGCAGACAGCTGCGAAACAAAGTGCATTCCTTCTTGTTTCCTCGCACTCCTTTTTGCAGGCTTCACACTAGTCCCCTTGTATGGTGATGCTGTTGTGCAAGACCACGATGATGATGATGATGATGCTGTTGATGATGATAGAAAAGTCGAAGGCGAGAACGGGTTAAAGAGAGCAAAGCCTCATTCACTCAGGTTTACAATTTTTGTAAACAAGCCCTCTTGTCTAGCTTCGTAGTATTTTCTCTTGACTGCGTGCGTGTATCTTTACAGTCGCTTATTTCTTCTGTGCGAGAGAGCAAAAAGAACAAGCGTGTTGTGTACATAGGTACCCATCTAGAAGAGTACGCTGGTTGTTAAAAATATAAGAGTGCTTAAGTTTTCGCGCCAAAACGTACATGCATATATAGAGAGAGGATATACCACCTTGTTGGGTGTTTAGACAACAACCATGGTCCCCCCATTGCAGCTGCATACTTTTCCTCGCCACTTTTCTCCTTTTCAAGGGAATCAGTGTTATATGGGATGTGCTTGTTGGTGGCAGGAATCGTGTGAGGATGATGATGCTGATGCTGATGACGACGATGGTCTCTCTGTGTGGGGTACTACAGTGTTTATGAAGAATGTGAAGTAAAAAAAGAATTTGTATTTTTTAAATGTGCTTTCTTGCACACGGCATGTCAACATTAACACTTCCGTCTCAAAGCAGGTCATTCATGCGTGTAGATTTGGAACGGGAATGGAAAAAGTTATTATAGATCGTGCGTTTATCTAGCACATATCTAAGTAAACGCGGGAAAAGGGTAAAAGATAGAGGGTGAAAGAGAGAGCGAGAGACGGACAGAGTAAGGAAAAGAGAAGGTTAAAGTTTACATCAAACAATTACGTTGTTGGTTTTAATTTTTTTTATTTGTGAAGAGAAAAACAGGTAAAGCACAGTTTTTTTTGCACAAAATGTTAGTTTACGTCATCTTGAGATTATTGGAGTGCGAGAAGTAACACGAAAGGCATAAAATCAAAGATACGCATTTTTTTAAAGGTTCGGGTTCGGTCAATATATGAAAGAAGCCTTCTTGTATTGAAGGGAATGAGGACATAAAAATGGTTTCACTTTTATTCTTCCTTCTAACTGTTGTATGTGTAACCTTCCTGGAAATAGGTACAAGTTTCCGCGGCAGCAGGGTATAGGGAAAAAATTCGCCAGTTTGCAATTTGATAATTGCCCCAAGAGAGAAAACAGTGGGTGTACATGAAGGGGACTGTGCCTAGATAAAAATACAGCGCAGAGAAATGTACTAGTACACACGGTGTTAAACAAAAGTTACTTGGTATGTTGTACGCTCCAGTATTAAATAAAACCAGAGAGTGATTTTTGTAACAAAATTTGTTGAAAAGGAGTAAAAAAATGAACGGGCGAAAGTGGTATGAGGAGGAATGGCCACAGAATCGCCTACAAGTAGAGAGTACCGAAAGAGAGAAGAA
>JAHZNE010001353.1:0-23778 GCA_027744055.1 Callyntrura sp. NNG-2020 | reverse complement strand
TTTCCACAAATTCCGTTATTTTCCATTCCAGTGGAAAATAATATTATAAACCGCGGGAAATTACCATCCCTGGTTAGGTATAATCATAATCCCATGACCTGACACCGTATATGTAATATTAAATGATTGCTGGTTTGAATGTATATTGTATGTATGTATTTGTTCTTCTTATAGGCACTTTTACTTCTCTGCTACCAGTCCTAGTCCTACCCCGCTATCCAAATAACTCGGCAGCATTTTACCCAAAAACACATTTTCGACCATAAAACAAAATTACTTTCGCCTGCTCCTTTTGTCTTTGTACCTTGGAGCTCTTTTTTGTAGAATTGAGGTTGTAAATTGTTATAATTCACGTTTGCGTCTGTGTGTACTTGTATGTACAACGTTTTTTTACTGGTCTTGCAGTTCTAGAAGGCCGCCCGATTCGCTCTAGCGGCTCGTAACACATACACCTGTTTCCAATTCCATCAACAAAACCATAACTAGATGATATAATAGGGTAAGCGAAATAAGCAGTCAGCAGAGAAGAGCGTACTGCCGGAACATATGGGAACGGTTATAAAGGCATGTCTTCGCGTTTGGTTTGATCTAAATCCATACAGAGATACGTAGTAAATGGCAGCAGTGGTAAAGTGTAATAACGAAGGCGTACACGCGGTAATTCTATCATCGATTGAGAAGTTAATCGCATGAGAAGGCACATTTTCCCCAAGCAAATCCATGATTATTATGATGATATTGCCAATAATATGATTTTCCTTTACACCCATTTCAAATTCCGCTCACAATATAATGGACCATTCAAGATGGCACTTTCAAGCGATTTACTTGTAACATAATACGAGCTTCTGTGTATCTAGCTTTATTGGAGTAAATGCGGAGGCTGCTTCTACTGCCATGGTGGTGATTGTAGTAAAATTGTGACACGCTCACCGAGTGGTATTAAAAGCTGCTGCTGCAACACTATTTTTCGTCAATATAATGTAGAGAGACACGTCACATCATATACACACAAGTTGTTACTAGTAGACTGAAGCAGCCAGACAAAACCCCACAATAAAACAGATTGAGAATGCAATAACGTATTGGTTGAGTTGAGCGTTTTCCCATATCTGTATGAAATGAAGCAAAACGTCTACAGTAATAATAATAATAATCATGGTAAATGTACTCCGTCAAGTCATACACAGTCTCCTCGGCATGTCTGTGTCCACAAGGACAACATATAACAGAAATTTAAGCGTGGGCGGGAATAAAGCTTAGAAAATCAACGCGAATGCTTACAAAATATCCATTTTGGGGAGTAGTCGTCAGTATAAAAATAGGTGGTGGTAATAGTGGTCAAATAAGTACCCATCAGCAGACAGAAACGTTAGTAATAAAATGGAAAAACATAATAAAGACCTTTTCCCCAGCCCAAATGTTGTATTTTGTTTTTTTAGCCTTCAGCAATACTCTGGCACAATGGCAATACTTATACCTACCCCTATCCCTCCCCCTACTTACTTTTTTGACGGCATCAAAAGTAAATATCGATGACGTACTTTTGTGCAGTGTGGGTTTCAAAAAGCTGGTTGAGAAGCTTTGGTTGTAACTGACGAGCTTCTACCACCACCATCACCACCACTCTCCTCCTTTCTTTTCAATTTTTTACCAATAAAGTACGCCTCACTTGACACACATCGATCCATCCTTGAAAAAAAGTTCCAAGGTTGGAAAATGACTAAACAGGGGAGAATGAAAACATTTGACATCAATTTATTCAACAGCTGACGTAATAAAGAAGAAATATTCTATTCTCTGCAGAAACATGCGAAAACCGCATCAACTCACGAAAGAGATGAAGACGATACTTACTGCTAGAGTTACGTAGCATGACACTCTCGAAAAATTCCTCATTGTTTAGACTTTATTGAGAAGTTGGGGAAAAGTGTGGCTTTATCCACACTTCACTCTGTTAGATCTCCCTTCACTGTCAGACTGGATATTTTCATTGTTGACGGGGGAAGAACAGAGAGAGAGAGAGAGAGAGAGAGCGATCGAATAACAGGGTTTCAAACGGTTGCTTTTTCAGAGAATTCCTCCCATTTAAAGGGGTTTAAATTTCTCGATACATTTTATTAGACAAGGAGAGTCAATACCACCGAAAGAAGTGAGCGTGTTGTTCATATTCTTTACATCTCACAAAATTGAGTAGGGTATCGTGAGTCTTGTCTCAACTTCGCAACCAGAAAAATTTCACCAAGAAAACATTTAAGTATTTACAACATGCATTTTTTTTCTTCCCAGGAAAGAGAAAGAACTTTGTCAAGACTACGACACAAAATTGAACCCTTTCACAATTTTCTTTCTTTTTGTGTCCGTTTACTCAGCCCCTAAGCTGTCTAGCTTAGGCAGTTACCGTAAATGCCACAAATATGTTGTATCCTTTATGCTATATACCTGGTTACGTGTATATTTAGTTATGAATGTACCCATGTACACACAGAGTATTATTGGAACCCACAGGCCCCGCCGGCCCCTTTCCATGTGTGCACATTTAAGCCCATATCGTTTGTAGAGTTCTATGAATATCCTTGTCAAAAATGAAGGAATAAAAAAAGGATAGACTTTCTGTCTTCTTCTTTTCGACGACGGAGGAACGCTCCCAGTCTGGTGTAGTCTTGCTGGGTGGCATAAACCATATTCGATTCGATGTACTTTATCTAGGCATTTAATAACCTTGAACACATATGTGTACTTTTGTATGTATCGTTTTCTCACTGACACTTTTTTGCAAGTGGAGAAACATGGTATCATATATCACGAGTATAGTTATTTACATTAAAATGCCGGAAAGTTACTTTTCTACAACTGGGTTTTGTAACCTGAAGAAGGAACGCAAGCAAGGAGTCTTTGTCAGTTACAAAATCTGTAATATGTCTTATTACGTGTGCTCGTAAAGTTGCAGCTGGAAAATCCCTTGCCATAACCACAACTTTTTCGTTCGAGAAATTCTAAACACTACAAACTCAGTCGTCTTTCTTATACACTACATCGCTTACAACTACAACAACCAACCAAAGTTGGGAATCCACATTGCGGTCCCACTTGTAAGAATATCTCCTGTGTGGCAACTACGAATAGATAGAGACTGTATTATTTAGTTTATTCCATGCAATACCAATTTCTGACTGAATTTTCTCGATATCCCCTCTTTACCATTTGTAAGCGTAGCAGCAAGAAAATCGATTCAACAAATTTTGTATAAATACAGTGATCAAAAGGTGGTCTCTGGTACAAAATCAAGTACATACTCGCAGGAAAAGAATGTGTAAAAAATATCGCAGAAAAGCAGACTAAAAAGAGGATCGGTAGGGAAGTCGAGTGATTCAATTAAATGCTTATATTTATCCCAATAAAATGTAAATGCATGATTATATTTTGTATTCTCGTAGTTACTAGTATATACTTATAGGGCTTATACTTTTTAGTATATTCAACCAATCGATTGGTATACATGTTATGTGTGGTTTGCACTTACACTCTGCTTTCTATTAAATGTTCAAGGAACTCGTCCATCGATTTAAAGATTTCATTTATCTGTTCACCACTGACTAAAAATTTACATTAAACCTTCGCTTGTCAACGGGATTTTATCTTGAATTCCTCAAAGTAAAAGTAGGCAAGGTTAAATTACAAAGATTCACAGCGTTTTTTATATCATTTTGCTTTGATTAAACCATACTGACTGTGAGAGAGCAAGAGCAAAGTGTTTCGTTTGTAGTCACTTTGAGTCCTTTTCACTTTCACCCTTTTACCTCACTCATGTTCTTTTTGTTATGTTCAAGCAAAGAGATGTCTAGGAATATAGACATCTCTTTAGATTGAACCCAAAAAGGGAGATGGGAAAACGAACTGGGCATCTTTTGAAATCGTTTCATTCATAGTTACACATGTGTTGTTTGTTGAAGGAGGGTTCTTTTCCCAGAGTGTGAAATCGATTATAAAGTAGGCAACTGCAATAATTTATACATTAACTTGCTCACACTCCATCTGTAATATGCAGGATTTAAGATTTTTAAAATATTTTCTTTAAATAAGTTTTCTATCTGCTCTACGTCAATTGTGCATATGCGCCTGTCATCTTTGTTGCATGAGCTCCTGATCCGCAATTCAAATGAAAATATTTCTTTGGATCGAACTAACTACCAGCACACAGCTCCACAAAAGCATAAATAAACGAATTCCCAGAAACTTCAGTTTTTTTAAGCGCAGCGAATTTTTATATTAAAAAAATCTTTAAAAATTAAAATATTCTGTTACATTTCACGTCACTTTTCCGGATTTTACACATCGGTAACTTCTTCACACCACCAGTTACTTCCAATATTACACCAGCGCTACCGTCATGTATAAACCGACTATTCCTCGTAACACGCAAAAATCCATACCAACTTTTTGCGTCAATATTTACATGAAACGGTTCAAAGCCAACAAAGCGACTGGTAAACCTATCTCTTTTCTACATACCTACGCATACGCTTTACAACTTTTTTTGAGTATGACTTTCCCTATGCTCGTCAACAAACAAAATGAACTGAACGCAATATTACAGAAAGAAAACATGTACTTTTTTTACTTACGAATTCAACTACCTGAACTAAATGCTGTGTTTGCAATGAGGTGATATTATACGTGTTTAGAAAAGATTCGTTAAAAAAGTCATAAAATGGCAAACATACACACATTCATACGCTACTTATTTCCTATGCAGCAGCATCCCACTCTATTCACCACTTTCTTCCACCCTTTTCTCTGGAAAAGGAAATCAAGGAGGCTGAATGTTGTTCTTCTTATTACTTGAGAGTTCAACCTTATGTGAGTAACGTGAGCTGAAAAATAAGATGTACGTCGATGAAACTTTCTCCTAGGCATGTTAGATCTCTCTTTCTCTCTCTCTCCTTACTACTTGCCAATGCTCTACTGGTTTTATTGTGGTACAGTAGAGTGTATATGTCATGCCGTACACATATATCACAAGAAAATACAATGGAAACAACGACATTAGTAGTCGATGAACTAAACCACCTTTTTTATTCGCCCAGCTAAAGTAGTCAACTCATGTCTGGGTATTACAGTTTAAGACTTACTTTTCTGTACGGATACGTAGTTATAACTTCGTTTAAGCTGTAAGAAAATAGGGCAAAGAAGTAGAGAATTAAATATTAGCGGCAACGGACAAAAAAATTGTAGGTATGTACCTTGTTTATTGCATGTCTACTTAACCCAGGCATGATACCTACTATACCCCATAAACCTTTTTTTCACAAAATGTTATAATATCTACAAAAAATAAGAAATGCAAGATACAGGCATCCGCTGTCGTTTTTTACGGGAAGAGAAAAAAACGTAATATAGGTTATAAGGTAAATTACCGTTGAGTAAAAAAAAACCTTTGTTATACTATCCATAAAGTGTATCAGATGTTAAGCAACAACAACTGCAACCACCCCGTTCATCAGTGTATACTTTTCTGGGGAAAGGAAGAAAGAGAAGCAAAAGTTAAAGCCGACGGTGCTTTCTCTTTCACCGAGTGTGTGTTTCCTTTCCCTTCCTCTACGGCTTTGACTAGTGGGATGATTCGACGGCTATACACATTGTAGTTTGTTATAACAACAGATATCTTTATTATCTTCTTTCAACGAGGGGTAATAGAAGAAAACGGGAAGAAAGCTGTAAGGGTTTCTGGCCTTCATAAATGTGGGATGATGGCACTGCTGATACTGGCTTCATTTAACAATAAGTACATTTAGGGTAAAATTCTTTATGACACCGTTTCAGTATCGTTCTCTCTATCTCTCGCCTATTTGTACATCTCGTTTCTTGTTACTATACCATTCCCGTTTCGTGTAATCTTCAACTTCAACCTTTCCGACCTTGTCGACCACCACCACTGTCGTGTTGTCGTCGATGGGTGTGCTGCTTTATAAATACAATAAGGTTACTGTACGGGATTAGGGAAGGAGGGGTTGTACATAGCAAAACGGTTCAATGGTAGTAGCAGACGGTTCCACTTTTCACCGTTTGGAAGGAGTCGAACGGGAAATTACATAATGCATGACAAGTTTTGTGAAAGGAGGAGACTTCTTTTATTCTGAGTTCACATAGAAAAGACAGAAGCCACAACTGTCGTCCTTTTCAGTTTGATGAGGGTTCAAAGATGTGGTTTAATTTATCAAATTGAGACGTGTCTTTTGTCTGTATGTATACGGTCGGTATATACACGAATGGATGATTCCCGGGGAAAATTGATCGTATACAACATGATAATAACAATATTTAAGAATATGAGTTTGGTGATGATCATGCTGGGGACGGTGACGGAATGGAGCCGCAACGCTCGGCAGGAACTAAAGTAAAAGTTTTCTCTCTCAAGATACCACCTGTCTTGTTAAAAATGTTGGGAGAAAGGACGCCTGACAGGGAAAATTCCATTCGCTCTTTTCTATTCAAAAAAGGGTGTAGGTAAGCTGCAATAATCCACTAAAAAGTTAAATTCAGGTGGGGATTTCTGCAAGATGGTTTCCGTTCTATAAAATCACTTTCGCTCTCTCTCTCTCTCTGCCAACAAAATAGAACTATTGATTTTCCCTCCTCATTTTCTTGTATAAATTCTCACAAGAAAAGAGTCTAACAAAAGACAGAAGGAACTTTTATTGAAGGAATAATCCATTTGGAAATAAAAATTGATGATTAGACATATTCTGTTTCTCTGTCGTTTACCGGTTTCATCATAAAATATGTGGGAGGAACAGACGAGATGAAATCCTTTTGAAATTCAGACAGCATAATGAGAATGAAAACTCTTCATCTCATTTCAGGCTTTTACCTCGAATTTATTTCATGGTGCGTGTAAATTTTGAGGAAATGTCAAGAAACTTTTACGTTTGTAACGAAAAAATGCTTCCATTTGTTAAAAAATTTCTTAAAATGTTTAATTTGGAATATTATAGTAGCATGTTTGTATGTACAAGCCCTTGCGCAATCAAATTAAAGAGAAAGCAGCAGCACTTATTAAAATTGTGCACTTGGCCCAGGCAAAAAAACACACGACTACTTTCCCCGTTTTAAAGTGCTCCTAGAACTTTTTCCCATAATACTTTATATATGAGCACTCAGCCGAAGAACAAGTTTCTTCAAAAGTAAGTTTGAGTGCTTTTACCCGCATGTAAAAAGCGACTTGATAAACTCAACGACATCCCTGCAGAGCAGAGAGAGCCGTTGGATACAGTACAGTAGGGTTTGTGTATATATCTACTTGTATCGCCGAAACAATAATGATTGGAAATTGGAACCCCAACCCGGGCGAATCTTATAACTGCGTATGCCACGCAGCAGGCAGCTTCATACACGAACAATTACTCAGGCAACTACCACAAAACAGTGGTCACCGCCACCACTATCCCACAATATCAAGGGAAACTCTCGGTATTAGAAAATCCGTAGTTCAAAGTTGTCTTCCCGACAGATCCCCCGCAGACGCGGAACCTACAAAGCAGGACGTCCATACTAAAACAGCAAAGGACGTACGTTGGCATGCCATGTCCAATGCATCCCATCTTGGTACTTTGTAATATACGTTAGAGATGCTCACGGTGACTGAATTTATCCTATTTTGAATAAAAACGTAGAAATTTGATTGATACTGACAGGTAATGTTTTTCTGGATATCACGAATATGTCAAAGGTGGAGTGCATCAGGAAACAACTTGTTCAAACGATTGATCTCTATTGGGGGTTTTTGTATGTTTGATGGCACAATAAGAACTTCTTATTTCACAATACCGAGAGATACGACGACGACTTCGAGATGGTACCATCATCATTGTTGTTGTTGCTATGCAAATTTTATATTGTGTAGCAGGAAAATCACCAGTTTTTGTTCTTAAAACTCGTCTCGCTGCTTTCCCATGAACGAAAATCAACCCTTGGTTTGAATAACCTATTCAAGAATCTTGCAGCCTCTGACATGAATGATATACAAAGTCGTTACATTTTCGTTCAAGAGTAGTTTCTTTGATTAATGACAAGCCAGTATTGACTCTTTATGGGTTTCGATTTTTTACCGGAATGGGGAAAAGGTATTTCTATAAAAGCAGGTATGGAAAAGCGAGCATAATATATGAACCGTAGGAATTGCGTAAGGTACTAAAGGATACAGGATTCTTGCCGTTTGATAATTTGATATTTTTGTCGACGATCCCTGATCAGCGTTTGTGTATCACTTGCTATCCTACAAGCCAGCAGGTTCCTTTCTTCAGATGGATACCATTAAATATAGCTTGTTTTCGCTAACTTGCTGGTAATGTAATATTCGAATTAAACGGGAATTTCCTCGACGTATGGAGTTATATTAAACTTCATTTCGGAAAAAGTTGGTATGCCCTTATTTTGATATAAAATATGCAAAGCATAGAGAATATCTATATTCGTCTCTCTATAAATAGCCGACGGTAGCAAAGGGGAATCAGTAGTAATATAAAATATCGTCTGCCTTTTCTCAGGTAATGTGAGAAAAGGGGCAACTGGATCTGCAGTAGTCGTATTATTAGTACTATCGCTGGTGAGCCCCGACTCTCTCTTTTTTTATTATTTTAGCTGAAATTCAAGGGATCGCAGAATTCAATTAAGCTGTGTGTGCTGATGTGGGGAAAAGCTCTATTGGATGATGATAACCCACATTCTCTGAATCCTATCATCATCATCCCAAGCCTTTCTGTGCTTTCTCAATATTACTTTTCTGTGAAGGGGAACATGGAAAATGGGGAATGAGCCTTGAAAATGTATGAGAAATACGTGGATTGTATACAGTAGAGTAGGTCTTCCCCAGGAACCAGCCAAGCCTGGTTGCCTGGATGAGCAGCGCAGCACAAAAAAATTATTATTGAAACGCGCGATTCCTTCAGTTGCAAGTTTGCCCGTGGTAGGCCTACAATCTAGTGGAGTCAGATAACGTGTTTTGCGTTAGGAGTAGTTCATAGAGAGACACAACACACATAGATACAGTCCGTTTATTGAATTACAGAGAACAAAAGCATATGTGCATAGTTACAGCTGGAGAAAGGAGAGCTACAAAGAAACAGAAAACATACGGTAAGGGATGACAAGGTAAGTAAAAGGATCTCACAACTAAATCATCTAGATGTTAGTAGAACAGTAAGGGTGCACGACATGAAGGAATATTATTTAGTGATAGCTTGCTACTTTTCGTAGGGGGAGCGCCAAATCAGACGGTAACTAGGAAAAACCTGAAAATAAAAGATTTCTTTCGACGAGCCACACGAAAGAGAAAAAATCTCGTCTCTGGGAAAACACCTATATCACCACCGTGTGTGCATATCTCACCCTGCATTAGTCAAGAAAGAAGGTGAGATGATAAGAGAGCATTCTTTATATGTATCATGTCCACTTTTCCATTTCAATTTTGGTCTACGTTGCAAATTTTTTACGGTACAGGGATATTCGTATACACTCTATGTACATTCTCGAGAATACAGGGATGATGATGACGATGATGATAAAGTTCAACTTTCACATTTTTGTCTTTGTAACAAAAGAACAACCCGTTTTATCACTATACACCGTGATATTTTTGTCGAGTTTCGATAGTCTTTGAAAAAAAGTTCATTATATATCGCCTTGTATTTACTAGAATAACTTGTGTGTGTGTGTGTGTAGGCTACGTAAGGAAATCTGTACCAGAAAAGCAATATAATGTCGTGTGTCTTGTGTCGGTGTTTGAAAATGAGCATAAAGTGTACATACTTTTGTGTAGCCGTTACTTATAAACGCTGTAAAGGGAGAATCAGAAGAATGTTGACATTTAAACAGTCCTCAGTACCTATCTACCTTACATTACTTTCATATGCTATGTTCTTGATGTCGTCTGTTGAAATTCGCCAAATATTGACTAGCAGGTTGGATGGCTGTTTTTCAGCTGCACTGTTACTTTTGCACCGGAAAATCTACTGTAGACCTCTTATCTTGGTTGAAAAAGAATCCGAGAAAGCTCTTTACAATCATATTATGCATATTAATACTTTTCCATATATAGACAATCTGATCTCCCCGTAAATCCTAGGCATATTCATATTTTTTTCGTATATTATTTATCCCAGCTTCACGGGCATCCTGAATATGTGTAATATTATCAGGCAAGGCACATCAACTATGCTTTCATGTATAAAAATGCCATCCTTTCATACTGTAGGCATTTCTATGCTATTTCAAAAGAAAAAAAAGGAAAAAGGAAAAGAAAAATACTTGTCATTTAAAACTCGCAACTGGCAAACATCGTGGAGAGAGAGGAGTGCTTCCAAATGATAAATATGGCTGCTGGGTTAGATTTGCGGTTTTATTATTATGAGACGTAAACCATACATCTACATTGTCGTCCAAATTATGACTACTCAGCACGATAATGCGCCGTATATTCTGTGCGTGCTGCTCTTTTAAGTATACATTCCAGGCATCATCATCAGTATAAACGCGTATGTCTATTGTCTATTTTATGCCCACATGCATGCCTTTCTGTATTTTAGTACGCTTTACATGTCTGCTTACATGTTATTTTATATTCACAAATTCACAATATATTACGCAATGGGCACAGTAGAATACGTATTTTAAGAAAGGAACGGAGCTGCCAGTGGTGGATTGTAGAATTGATATTTGGTACGAAAGAAATCTCCGAGAAGTGGGTACTAGGTACGTTTTGCGAGCACATGGGTAATCTTCACGAGAGCCTTTAAGTCGTTTACAAAGGACGACGACGAAGAAGCAAAGGGAAGAGAAACAAAGAGAAAGCAGAAGAAAAACATGAATTTTACTAGTGACTGAGTGGTGAAAGCAAATCCTCATTTCTCCTATACTAAGCAAGCTGCTCGTTGATGTTGATGGTTTAGAAAATGGTTAAGCTTTCGGATGGCTGATCTTCAGTTATGCTCGTCTGCTTGCCCGACGTCTCCGTAAAGTGGCATTGGTGGGTGGTATGTAAGTGGTGGCTCCATATATTATATTTTCAGTAATTTATGACGGTTATTTACAACAAACACATACAATCACAATAATAATAAAAACACCACTACCATCAAAGCTTACATTTTCTTGGTTTGTTTGTTGAAAGTACTCTGGGGTCGGATGTGGAAAGAGAGAGGGAAAATTTTGTTTACCAGCACTTATCTATATGGTCCTTAACTAAATGAATAAAGTAAGAATATATCCACAAAAGGGGACAGGAGGGAGGGAAAGAAGTACACACAACAGGGAAAAACTTTGTTGTGTTTCCTTTACGTACATTTTTGTTGGTGCCACAACAGTGGTGTGGAGATAGGGCTGGGTATGTACTTACCTGGGGTGGAGAAAGCACTTTTCATCGGGAAAAGTTAAATGTCTAGAAAGGTACCTACATTAAAGAAATTAAACATTGAGCATAGTGGGGCACATCCCTTATGGTATAGTGGTAAAAAAAATATTTTTCTTAAAAGACAACCTCCCTACGTGCACCGTTTTGTATGTATATCATTCTCCCAACTTTCATTCAGCAAAAGGAAGAAAGTTTCTGAGGCTCTCATTTAATAAACTTTTTTACCAGATAGCAATTCATTTTCATGCTGCTGCTGTTCTGCTCCTTGAAAAAAAAACTTTCCTAATATACCAAAAGTACACCGTAGAACCATATCCCGGACTGTTTCTCTTTACCCTCCTTCATGTTCATCAAATTTTTTTTCAGACGATTCAGTTGAAACTAAAAATACCCATTTTTAGTTTCTTGTTTACTGTAAGGGTTTTCTTAGGCATTGGGGGATTTTCTCACAAAACAAGGATTTTATTTTGCCGCAAAAAGATCACAAAGTCGGCCATAAATTACAAATACCAGTGTTTTCTTTCATTTTTAGTTTCTTGTTTACTGTAAGGGTTTTCTTAGGCATTGGGGGATTTTCTCACAAAACAAGGATTTTATTTTGCCGCAAAAAGATCACAAAGTCGGCCATAAATTACAAAGACCAGTGTTTTCTTACTCCCAAACAACTCGTGCCTTACATTTCCATCCACCAATAATTCACATGCTAGCCATGTACCTATAGGTGGAAATAGGATAGATTCGTGTAATCAAGTATTCGTTTATTAGATGAATGAGTAAATAAATTGGCGCTCAATTCGTTATCCTGCCGGTGAGTTTCCAGATTGCTTATTACTAGCGAAAGCTTGTCCAACAAGGAAAACAAATAATTAATGTTTAGCATAGAGAACCCACAACTATGGGTCTTATCTCTACTACTAGCGACTATTATATTTACTGCTTGAAATTCTACACGACTACCTAGCACGCACAAACTGCAAATTAAGCAGGGAGTAAGTTCCGCTTGAACAAAAGAGTATTATTAAAAAACTCAGGAATAAAGTGGAGGAATTAGGGGAGAGTGTCTTGTCCAGGAAGTTCGATTTTGAAAAGAAAAAAGTTACATAAATTGTGTAAGGCTTTTGTGCGTTCTCTCAAAGCCATTATTAGCATACCACGGCATATCGTTGTATATATCTCAAGCGAATAGTAAACTAGCCACGTTGGGTGGAATTTTGACACCACATGATACGACACGAATACGAAACATGCACATAATAAGTAGGTGCACATCGCCACAATTCTAACATGAACTGGTTCTTTTCCTGTCTTTATTTTTTATTGCTATTCATTAAAGAGTAGGAAATAATAGCAATAAAGTAGCACCTACGCATGGTTACTCCACTCTGTTAAAAAAACGGAACGCCAACCCGTTTCACTGTTCTCACAGCATATCTCCACGTTGTATATCACATGTTATACAGTCATCGTCAGACAATTGCGAAGAGAATTGCATATGCACAGTTTTTTCATGCACTGCTTAACCAAGTAGGGTATGTAAATATAGTGATGATTTTCAGAAAGAATTGTATTATGTTATAATCATCTCTAAGGCTGGACAAACTACCAGTGAACTCTAGGTATGGACGTATATGAAGTGTAGTATGAACGTAATATTAAAATGAAAGCACGACCCTGTTACTGCCGCAGGAAAAGAGAGGAAACGTAGAAGAGGTTACTTTCGTTGGAAGGGAAAATCCACTAAAACACAGGTTCTCGACAAACAGAGAAAGGCTAGTATTTTTTTGGAAAGCGGATACAACCAAGTTATCAAGAGGGGGTACCGTCATATTATTAGCTGGAAATACGCAAATAGGCATTGTAAGGAGTGTGGTGGGATGGGATGATATGCATATATGCGTCTTATAGCAGCAGCTAGAAATTTTGTTTATTAGCATCATTATTTTTAGTGAACAGTTACGAGTTAGAGACCCGTAGAAATCAACGAGACACTACTACTTATGCCTATAGTCTATTTGGAAAATGGGCGATGATAAAACTAATTAGCAGAATTTGATGCAAAAAGCACGTACTTGCGTCAAATAAACAAACACTAATATTTCCAAAAATTATAAGTATTGTCATTAGTCATTATTCATATTTCGTATAATGAGATTATCTCAACATAAAACTCATTTCATGGGGAAAACCGAAAAACAACGACCATAAATTTTCAAATTGCAAAGAAATCAACAAACGGAGAAGGTAACAGTTCCAATGTTAAATGTCTAACGACATGAAACTGCGACTCATGGAGAAAGCCACCAGTTAATTAAGACCCATGATGAAAACGGAGATCCCACTTCAAATATAAAATCCTGATCTGCCCACGATTGTCATAGTGACAGGTGTTGGAAAATGACAATACTTAATTTCCTCTTTTCCTTGTCTTTCATCATAACAATATTATATACTGCATGTATCTTTCACCTCAACTGGTTTGAAGGGTCTGTGCGAGCATGATACATGCCTTTATATTTCACACACACACCGTCCTGCACATTGGGAACTCAACCAATAGACTTTGGCCAGGGCATTATTTTAGTTAACCGCTTCAACCAGAAGACCTATCATGTTTAATACCATTGGCTGCAGCTTATATAAAAACTTGGTTGAAAAACTGGATAATGTCAGCAAAGAAGAATAGAGAATGTAGTTATGGGAACTAAATGGTTAAGCATACGAAACCGTCAAGCAAAGAACAAACCCCCAAGTTTATATACACACCACCACATACCAAAACTAAGGTTGGAGATCCGTAAAAAATATTTATCCATCTTTGCCAGCGAGGATGAGTAAAGCTTGAAAACCTCTCATTTGTAAAATCCCATTTCATATGTACTTTCACCGGATTTTCAAGTTCCAACCCCATTCACAATTATTTTAGGTTGACTGCTCAGCACGATCATCACCGTTGATAATAATATTACTCAGCAATCTCTCTGATGGAATATGGAAGTTATATCACGTCGTAATTTATACATACAAATATATCAAATGTACATAAAAGGTACAGTTTGCATTCACCCTTTTATTTCCCCCACGCATATATACTTTTTTTGTATTACTCGTGAAGAGTAGAGTAAAATTCAGTCAACTGCAAATATTTATCTTATCTACATGCCTCCGCCTGCTGCATACAATATAGGTACGTATCCACACACACACACAAAAGATGTTTTATATTCCATTCCTAAATCCTAAATGCATAATTTGTTAATCTATCAACACAGCTTCACTCATTCATCTGTTTCATCGCCGCATTCAGCCAAATTATTTTCTGGATAGCACCCGCCTCCAGTGTAAAGGTTCTAGCAATGTTGATGATGCTATTTGTGAAAAATAAAGAATACCACAAGGGACTTACTTGACAAACATAAGGATTCCAGTGGGCTCTAGGGCTCTATGAATGCCTTTCCAGGAGGCCACAATGCTATACTTTTGTTTCGCCGTCATAGGTATTCTGGGATCAGCGTTGGGAACACCAGCGTTAGCACCGCCACCGCCGCCGCCGCCACCACCACCACCACCACCCGCCGCTTTTGCTCCTGAAGGAGTTCCTTTAGCCGCTTCTCCGGAGCCCCCGCCATCAGATTCCTTACTCCCAGTACAACCCATTCTTCTTGTTACCGAGTTCAACAGTTTAAATCCACCCATACAGTAAATTCCTATGTACCATCCGAAATGCTAAAGTTTTGGTAGTAATCCTTTCCCATACATTATTATTATTATGCTAAAGATACATAGTACATTTACCACATCAACATATACACACAACGACAATTTTTACTTTTAATATTGGCTACTCTTTTACACTATACACGCCAGTATTTATTCTACGGCTGCCTTTTCCTCTACAGAATACAGACTACCACCAACAACGAACTGGAAAAAAACTTTCTTTTGCAGATTTTCACCGGGTACAATACAAACACAGACTAAAACGACGACGAGGAAAGTTCCACTCTGTTACTTTCACTTCTGTACACAATTCCGTACCCAAACCACGACGATAACGATCACTGCCACTACTACCACCACAGCAGCTTTTGCACTTTTCCCCTTTTCTCCGTACTTCTTTCTCTTTTCCCGCTCCCTCCCTCAAGTCTGTCTGGTACAAATATCCGTTCGTCTAGATGTACTTCTCAATAAATGGCTTCTAAGTTCCTTCACCGTATACAAGATTCTGCACCTTAAAAATACTACAATCCAAACACGAATTTAGTTTTTCCCATCATCATAATGATCATCAGCAGAACCAACACAGCTTCCCCCACTGCCAGGAAACCTTACGATGATGACATCATTTACAGTTTTTCACATACAGGGCACGTCCTCATCCAACGTTTCTCTTTTTTTCTTTAATGTACCTACGTATATACGCGTGTGTGTTGCTACCTACACAGAGTAGTATACACTTGCACTTTTATGCTTGCCATTTTCTAAAAGACGTTTTTGTGCTTACCTCATCTAAAAGAGAAAAGGAAATATAACTTTATTCATCATAATACTTTACACCTTTTTAAAAACACCTGCCCATCATTTATTACGACATTTGGGAAAAGACGAGAAGAGACTCGCAGCTATCGTGGTGGTTGAATAAAGTCGTATGTGAGCGCATATGTGTATATGTGTTTCTCCATCAAAGCATTTTCACTTTCCAATCCAGTCAGTCTCTCCCCATTCCCATTATGTATATGGGTGCTTTCCCCCAGCAGAAGAAAAGGATTGGCTTACGTCGCCCTAGTCATAATCATTGCTCTCCCTTTTTCCTTTCAGCTACACATAGCTACTTGTTATACACGTAACGGGTTTAAAACTTTTCTGGTAGATTTACACTTTTAATGGAGAAGGGTAAACCCACACGAAGGAACATACAACAAAGTCGTCAGTCAGCACTATGGTATTTACCGCTCAGCGTATCGCACTCACACACTCATTTTGCAGTAATGTAAAGGAATGAAGAAAATGGCTAGATGTTTCCCACACACGTTGTGGTAAACGGTATGAGAAGCCAGAAGCTGTAGTCACAAAGAGAGAGAGAGAGAGAGAACAAGATTAACTTTTCTCACTTCTTTTGCCTTTTCATGTGTTAGTTTCTTCACTGTCTTTAGTATGCGCGGTGGTTGCAGTCGTTGAGGAAAGAAAACTTTGGCGTTGGCGCAAATATATGCATGTACGGTTGCAATGATGATGACGACGACGACGAAGACGACAACGCAGAGACGTTGGCTCGTAACACTAATCAAATCAAACTGTTACGAAACGGTTCATCTAATTATCGCACCAACATCGGCAACAACAACAGGACCAGTAGTATGGGTTTGTAGTCAGGCGTATGAACGTGTGCAATTTTCCTCTCCTTTTTAGCCCGTTTCCTCTCGCTCTCTTTGCTCCCTCGTTTTTCACTCCTTTTTCTTCTTATTTGCGCGCGCTCTCTCTCTCTCCGTCAAAATGAGAAAGTTGGTGATTCTGCTGATGGGTTTCAGCTTCAGTCAGCAACTCTGTTTGTCGTATCGCACCACCAACCTATTGGTAATAATGATGATTAAAAAAAGTTATTCCACCACTATCACCACCACTGACTTTGTGGAGAGCTTGCTTTTTTTGGCTTATAAAGTATCCTGTTTGTAACAACGTATCAGAATAATCTGTCCTTCTCTCCTATAATGTAGTACACCCTGTCGCGGAAGATGTTTATCAAAGTCAGTTTCCCAAATTGAAAAATTCAGCTGCCGCAGCAGAGTTATAGCATACTGTGGGTAAAATATTAGCTGCTTGCATCAACAATTTTACTTAAAGTTTACTCAAGCCAACAGAGGTTGGTATTTTACAAAGAATTTTATTTAATAATTTAAGAACAATAGACTATTTTGACTGTTAATAGCTGCAAGTGCACATTATTATTTTTTTACAAATGCAAAGGATATTTTAACCTGGGATGTACTATGAGTAGAAATAAATCCCGAAACTTTTTTTGTATTTACAGTAGGATAGATCACAGGTGATGACGAAATACTTTCTCGGAGATTTCACCAAAGAAAGCAGCGCTAAAGTTAGATAAAAAGTGACTATACATACCTTATTATAACCGGACAATTGATGTGCGAGTCAGTATCCAAATCAGTGTAACCCAGATTCCATTACCAAATTATAGTATATTTACAATATATTATATTTCAAACTTCCTACTACAGAGAAGGAAATACTTGAAAATACCTTTTCATGGGAAAGTGATATTGACATATAAAGACTGCAGCCGTGATTTTTTAATATAAATTTTAATAATAGCACAGCGCCATGTGCTTAATTTAAAAAATACGGAGAATCCTTACTACTGCATATGTACGTATATAACGAACAGCTGAAAATCAATATCTTTACATGCAATATGTAATTCACTTGGAGAAACCAGAAATCCCGAAAATAGCAATGCAAATAACTTGCGTGATGCTCCAAATCTCCTCAAACAATGAAGTCAATGCATTATTACCGCAGAAATATAAGTGTTCATACACAAACAAAAGCTAATGGTACCGAAAGATCACTCGTCCTGGGTAGTTTCTTCTTTTTCTGCGTTTCGCGTTGCGAGTCTCTTTTCTTTCGAAAAAAATCTCTGGCAGCTTTTACCAGTGACACAAGTGGGATCTCTGGGATCATGTAAACGTAAACCACATCATCATGAAAAACGAGAAAAAGTATGGGAGTTGAGAATGTTGAATGTGAGCAAGCATCAGCAGCAGAAGAGTCGAGCAACACAAAGATTACATCTGATGGTTCTTTCTTTCTCTTTTTTTTCTTTTCTATTTTTTTCTGCTCCACACGCTCACTTTATGTGCACGTCTGTGCAGAATGGCCCTTCTCTCTTATCGGGGAAAATTTTTCTCCTTTTTGACAATATAGTCGAGTCCTTGTCGTTGTCCTTTGGATATGAATGTATATATGTGTGATGGGAATGTAGATTCTCTGTCAATCGAGAGAGAAGAAAAGTAGCGAAGCACAAAAACGAGCGTACAATAAAAAAAAGCAGCGAGAGAGAGGGAGAGAGAGAATTCCAGTGTCGGTTTTTGTGTTTGAGTTGGCCTTGCCGATTTTGAGTAAAAGGCTGCTTCTCCACCAAGTCAAAAGATTGATTCTTTTTTGTTATCAAGTGTCTTTTTAGCCCGGGTTATATTATGATTGACTGTCTCCAGCTGGGAGGAAATTGCGTGGTTTGCTAACACGGAAAAAAGTACAATGATTACATTTCGAGTCGAGAGGAAGCCTAATGTGTGGTCTGGAGTTTTGTAGTAGTATTTATAGCAGTGTTTTTCTGTCACTGTGCTGCTGCTGCTGCTTGCACGCTCGCTCAGACTGGAGGAGGATGACGACAACGATGAAGAAGTGATGTGATCCGATCCGTCAATTTTCTTCGTTCCTGTGCAAGGATGACGATGATGTATTTCCTTGTGTGTTGACCTAACGTCGAGGCTGGCGCTCCGGTGGCACTGGTGTGAATTTTTTATTGGAAATTGAAAAGTTGATAGGTCCTCCGCGCCGAGAAATGAATAGTATTTGATGCAACGACGGTCGGATGGGGAGCACACACAAAATATTATGCAACTTGCTAGAGCACAAAAAAGAGGATTTTCCTCCTTGTTGTATTCTGTTTGACTTTGAAGAGTTTGTTCAAGGAATCCTTAAAGAGTAAGTAGTTAGACGATCGTGATGATACTGTCAGGATGGGTAGAGGTAAAACCAGAAATGGAGAATACCCGAGTTATATCAGCTTTTGTCAGCGTCGGTAGTGGCGGTACGGTAAACGAAATTGATTTCGTAGATTGGCGGTAGTAAAGAAAAAGATTGGATTTCTTGCAGCGCGAAGAAAAACAACTTTCCATAAGAAAAATGTATACAGGGGATTATGTCATGGGTTCACCCGACAAAAAATGAGAAAAACTTAGAAATTCTTTGAAACTGGTCTGGAAGTAAATCAACTTACGATGACAAGCAAATAGACGAAGATGAGTTTCGTTGTGTGTAAAACTTGGTGTGTAATGTTCAATGTAAACTATAAAAGCGGCAACGGCAAAGAATAAAAAGAGATTGAATACACAAAAAAATCATTTCCTAACCTATGACGAAAGCTGCATTAAGTTTGCATCCGGTTCTTATCACCAATAGTCGGACAGTATTCTACCATTCTCAACGATCAGTCAGCAGTGAATTCATCGTCAACATCGAAATCGATATATTTCTGAAGCAAAAACTGCGGATGATGATGATGATGATGCGATGATGCTCCAACTCTGATGCTTACATACATAAACAAAACACTTTGGCACAAACGTTCAGTAACGAGGAGCCACTTAGGAAGAAAGATAGCGCCTCTGCTGCAGTCATACAAGGGGTGTCACTGAATTTCGAATTTTGGTAACGTATTCCGCAAGGTCTGAAGTAGTCAAAAAGGCTACATAAATCGTATGGAATAATAGCGTTCAAAGTTCAAAGGAGCTCTTTCCTCTCTTCAGTTCTTTGTTGTCGCCCTGAAATAGAAAACAAGAAGTGTACTTTACAATAAGGTAAAACCGCCTTATGCTGTTATTTGGGAAAATATATAGGAGTTATGAGAGTCCAAAGTTTTATTGTCGCTTTCCATCCTCACTTCTAAACGGACGATTTTTTTGCGAAGTACGATTATTTTTAAATTTACTTTTTGTAAATGTTAGTGTGCATGTACCATACATTAGTAATTAAAATTGTCCAAAGTAAAAGAAAAAAGAGTATCTAAATTGACTTATATCAGCTTCACAGTGATTGTTACTATTTTTAGATACATCGTAATATACGAGATAGCACGAGAACGTGCATTTGCTACTTTACATTAGAGCGTTTAACACTCACGTTCATTTGGAAATGCACAGTCAGAGACACAAAGTCACAAGCACAACGAAAACATGCTTTTCTACATATTGTCTTGTCTTGTCGTCAGCATTTTTGCACCCGCTGTAGATGTATGAATATGACGATCATGTCAAACGAAATTAGTGCTGGATGTAATAAATTTTATTGTTAGTAAATTATAGGGTAGGACCAGCAGTTTGCAGCTTGTGTTTCTGCGCCAAACAGTAAATTAATAATTTTTGCATATTATACAATGCAGACCAAGAGAATATCAGTATAACTACTGTCTCTAGTACGATCAGGATGTAAAACATGCATAACACAAAAGTTATCAGTATCACACTTGTCTTTTGTAAAATTGGTTCATGGAAGTGTGGTCATACATTGTATCAATAAATATTCACATTTTCCAACTGGTTTATATGTAGAAACATTGCTGAAATGAAATGGACATTCTATGGATGAGAGTATCGGTGGAAGCTTTGTTATTTCTTTGCTTAGTTCAAGGCAGTACAGACAATTACACACTATTGAGATTGTAAGTGTAATTGTCTCCATGGGCCTTGGCTTAGTCTTGGCTAAAATTTAATGAAATGATGATGAACTTATCAAATGCAATGCAAAAAAGCTTTGCATTGTTCAAAATGCATTGTCCTATTAAATTTGATTTATTTATTATTTATTTTAAAAGGAGAGTAGTCACAACTAAAGCTAATTTGAGCCTCTGTCCATCTTATGTTCATCAATTCATCGAAGAACTATAAAACAATGACAACTTTTCACGCTATGCCAGGATACGAACGCGAAAAGCTAATTTACTCTAATTGTAACTGTAGCTGCAAGTAGTAGTATTCTTCTTATACTACTAGACACAGTAGAAAAGTGTTTAAAGAGATGTTGCAAACGCGCGGCCGGACATGACTTTAAAATAAAATTACACAGTACACCTCTAAGTGGTCCTAGATAAACTCTTGGCGATTTGGCGCTCTTTTGTTAATAATACCCTTTGCATTATCACATTTGATTCAACTACTTAATTTGACCCAGGAAAAAATGTGTGTTTAGTTGTACAAATACAATAAAAGCCTATTTAAAAAAGATTACCCTACATGTTCGCTTAATTGGTTCACTTCACATTTATGAAAATGCGAGCTTCCTGCTCCTGCCGCCAAGGACGTTTTTAGTGAAGTGACTTTTTGTTTCATTTAACCACTTCTCCTCCTGACCTTTAATTACTCACTACATGTCTGTCTTCAACTTTAAAAGAGATACCCGAGATACAAGATAATATTTATGTAACATATGCACTTTAGTTCCATCCATGAATCATAAATGAATCGCTAACTGACCCATAAGGAAAATGCTTTTCGGACAGTACTATCTGTTTGCAGTTACAACTAACAACAAATAAGTTTTAGTGTTGACTAGAGCAATTCGCAGCTCCTAAAAGTTTTGTAATTAAAACAAAACAACGAATAACAATTAACGCCCAGTTAACACCATTTTAAGTATGAAGTATGTACACATTGGAAAGCCCGCAGCCAGTGTAATTATATTGCAAAATTACAAATAGCATCAGCTGCCCAAAATGCGCTCGGCATTGGTTTCTGCAAACTTAATTTTCCATCCTTCCTGAAATGTAACTCTAAAAACACTACACACGCAAACTGCATAAAAATGGTTACATTTACATAGAAATGGTTTCATTTGAGTGTGTTTTCTAGCAGATTTTTGCTACATACATAATGCAATAACAGTTTGAAGCCATTTATGACTTGATTGACATGATGTTGAAAGATTCAACTGTCTACAGAGTCTGGCTCAAGTTTGCAGTTTGCTTTTCGTTGTCTCTTTGAATCTACATCGTCATTTCTCTCTCTCTCTCTCTCCCTCCTCTGTTCTGTTCTGTCATTCGTGGCAAAACGGTCTATGTACAAGTGCCTTCTAACCGCAGCTACAAAGCGCCTCCGCACATTTTAACTTTCCAAGATATACACATTTTATCGACAAATCATGCCTTAAAAGATGGTGAATAATGCATGAAATATATCGCAAAATAACTTTTTTTGCTGCAGCATATGTTGTTGTGTAAAGCTATAAACCAATTTCGTTGAAACTATCAACTATCCAACAAAAATACCTTTACGTAGTTTTTTCATATAAAGCAGCGCTATTTGTTCCGTTCCAAATAAAATATCACAGGAACGGAGTTAAGCACACAAGCTGTGCTGCTGTTTTCCGTCCTTATTGTTAATACAAATATTACACAGCTGGTGTGCGGTTTCAGCGCCACCGCTAATGCCATTGCAATATGTCGATATCGCCTTCTGTGAAACAGACAGACAGATGCACTAGAATGGAATATTGTGCCACTTTTTTTATCTGTATTCCGAAAAAGAGAGCTTTGGTATTGGGAGAAACTGAAATACTTTTTTTAAAAATATTCTGTATACACAGCTTTAGAAAGCACATATAGCACACCCGTCGGGCTAATCCAAGTTATGGAATCGCTCATCATCCTGTCATTGTTTCGAGTTAATTTGCAAACCATAACATGAGTAAACTTTTCGGGAGAGTTTGTGCTGCTCTCTGCTCCGAAATTAGAAATGATACCGCGTCAATGAAATGTTCCTTCCTGGCTGCATCCTAGTGCTCTCTTCGTATTTTCCAGTGTTTGAGTAAAATGAAATTAGCAGAGAAAGAGGAAAGAGAGGAAAAGCAGAAAATAAGGGGAATTGTTAGTAATCCTTGTCGTAAAATCCCATTCTGTGAACTCGTTTACTCACTCCCAACCATGTTCACCGAATCATCATCGTATCAGAGGAGGCACAACAATTTTCTCATTATTCGCCTGCCTACTCCTCTTTCCTTTTCTGCTGCGAGAGAGAGAGAGAGTGAGTGAGAGGGAAAGAGTTCTCTGCAGCTGGGCTGAAGGTAACAACATTTTCTTCATCAAATCCGTTACAGTTGTGTTTCACGCTTCGATGAGTCTACTTGATTGCTTTATTACTGTTTTGCAAATTGAACTTTGAATAGCACGATGAAACTAGTTTGTCACAGTTCAAAGAGGAAAACTTTTGTCTTTAACGAAATGCTACTACACACTTTATGAGCTGCAATGTGGAGGTTGTGCAAGGAATATTACATAGAGGAGCCAGAGGAACATATTTACGACCCCATAGGCGTTACTAATGAGGGGGAAAGTTTTATTAGCAACTTTCGATACGTCTAAAGAATAGCAACCTGGAAGCAATTTTTTGATAAGATACATTCTCCTCTATAATTCCAACTTACCAAATAACGTAAGCTAAATCCAGACCCACATTTTACATAGCTACGCCTTTCTGTTTCTCAAACTGGCGTACTGCGCTAAACTCTGATGTTTTGCCCGTTTTTACCCCTGGTGTACTCCCCAGTGTCAGGTTACAACACAAGCAATGCTTCATTGTCAT
>JAHZNE010001352.1:0-39649 GCA_027744055.1 Callyntrura sp. NNG-2020 | reverse complement strand
ATAATAACCAGTTGTACGTGGCCTATTTACCTTAACCTATCTGCCTATCATCAGCTTCGGCACTTGTTGCTGGTAAATAGAAACCAGCTAGATGGATTACACTAAGCTGATCTTGAATTTTTTCTCTGCATGACTAATTAATGTACATACGGTACTTGAAACGAAAGACTATAAAGTCATGAAGTTGCACACAGACAGACAAGAACAAGTAGTTAACCGTTGCCAGTTCCTTTTTTTTCTCTCTCTCCTCTTTCCTCTCTACGGCGAGGTGAATGAATGAACAAACTGTATTGATACCGCGCTGTGCGTGGTAAACGAAGAGGAAGGAAGTAAAGCAATTATCTCAGTTAGCAAGGGAGGATATACAATAAAGAAACGTAAAATGACTATTGTATCGCGGCGGTAGTGGTAATGACAGTCAAAAGTCGATGACACTGACGGTGACTTCACTGGTATATATACCTGTTGCTCCTCAAGTTACAACAGAGACAAAATATTATGAAAGACACATATGTACACCCTCGAGAAATAAATATCCTTCTTCTGGTGCACTTTAGGCACTCTTTTAGTAGAAAGTCATTACATAACTGGTAGTTTAACGAGGATTTTTTCATAATAATAATAATAACAATAAATGCGATAATATTTTTATATCCAGTTGAGGAATGCTCAGAGGGAAGTAACGATTACAGACATGTGAGGTTTTTTACAATCCTTCCGTTTTATTCCTTGCTAATAATTATGGAGGGCCTGTATTTTATCGCCTCAAAGCATCATGTACAGACATTCAGAGATATTATTGTAAGATACATTTTGGAATGAAGAGCTAAATTGACGTGATGTGGATATAAGATAAGCTTCGACAGACAGGCTCATTGTAAAATAGGGTTACGGTTACCTTTAGCACGGAGATGAACTTGTATATAATTTGGACGTTAATGTGTACGGAGGTAATGACACCTTCATTGAGTAGACTACATTATGTTTACTACAAGCCATTTTGACATTTGACATTAAGCACAACGTATTTGACACTGAATTTCAGGGGAAAAGGATATCTTACAAAGAGGATGGATGTAGGCATTAGATTACATTTTTATTAGCGTTATCCACTGATGGATACACAATGTACATGGAAAACAAAGCAGAAGAGAGTTCCAAGAAAGGACGTTACTTCTGTGGCGTGCAGTAGAGTGCATTATCTGTCTATCTGTGTAATGTAGGGAGTTGATTTCATTCCAAGATGGGTGATTTCGCTTATACGCAGAACTGTGAGACTCGTCACTTCTTGTCCGCCGCTCGTAATGATTTCATTTCCTCCCTCTCCAGAAAAAAATTATTTTATATTCTACGGGTGAATTGGATTCGTGAGAAAAATTTACTGGATGGGCAATAAAATGCGCCTTGAGTGTGTCATTACATTGTTTCTTGTTTCGTGCCATGTATCCCCGATCGTCGGACAGTTTGGCCACTACGGCCCGGTGCCGTATTCCTTCGAGAATAAAGAGCAAGGATTCTTGAAACTGCAACAGGACCCCATTCAAGCGCGACCCACCAAACCTACACCGAATAACTTGTTTAATTGGTTAAACCTGAGAAATGCTGTCAAATTCCGTCTGTGGACGAGGTACACAAAAATATCTTACTAAATTTTAGGTAGATATAAAAATACCTTTGCGAGCACACGTAAATTACACATTTCTGAGAATGTATATATCATTTTTAATTCTAGAAAATAAACAAACATGTTACATGTGCTGCTGTGCTTGTAACAAAAGTTTTAAAAACAGGCTGATTTTGTACAAACCAGTTTTAGTTTGTAAGTTGTAAGTTAAAATAGTTTTTATCATGCAGAGCAAAAAAAAATTCTCACGCGCATTTCCCGTTTCCATCCACCGACTTAGAAAGAAGGATTTGCTTCGTGTTTACTTAAAGGATAAAAAGTTATGCAATTTATGAAATAAAGACCTGGTACAGCGGAAGTTAATCGAGATACAAAAAGAGGGGAAAAGGACGTAGATTGTGATTTCTGGTGAATTTGTAATTAAGGGGGTGATTAACATTGAAGTATTTTCTTGTATTATTTATTCCGTTCCACTTCATTGCGCTATTAGAAATATACGTCTGTTTTGACGGGAAGGTGATGGACCGGTTGTGTCAAGAAATAGTCATAATAGGAATGGTAGGGACATTTTCCGGCTTCCTGAACAATAAAAAGTTTTCATTTGAATTTGCTTCCGCAGGAAGAATCCTCATCTGGCGCAGGAACTCAGGTTTAATGATCCGCAGTCTGTGAGATCGAGCAATTTCGATGCCACCGTTTTAACCAAGATAATCGTGCATGGGTACGCTGACGGCGCTTCAGAGGTGCAAATCGGCAACTGGATAGTAGAAATGAAAGACGCTTACTTGACAATGGCTGATGTCAACCTTATCGCAGTTGACTATGCCCCTCTCGCTTCGTTCTTCCTTTACTTCACAGCCGTCCCCGAAATGGTGGGAGAACGGTTGGCTGAAATGATCAAATTTTTACAGGATAAGCACAAGTTGGAACTGGGACCATTGCACATTGTGGGATGGTCGTGGGGAGCTCAAATTGCTGGATTGGCAGGGAGTCGACTGGAGGGGAAAATTGGGCGGATTACAGGTCTTGTTATGAATAAAACTATTACCCTAATTGAAACACAATAGCAGTTACAACTATACTAGCAGTATAGCTGTTAGCTTATATAGGCGTCTCATTTCTTTCTCTGTTCTACATATCATCAATGTATTCAGGAATTGACCCAGCTGGACCCACGTTCAAATATGTCGATGACGAATTCAGATTGGATAAAACAGACGCCAAGTTTGTCGATGTCGTACGTTATTACTTTAACGATTGAAAATTGAAATAGACTCTATTTTTATTAATTGTGTAGCCAAATGATATGATTATATCTCTCTTTACTTCTGTTCCTCGGCCAGATTCACGTCAATGGTGGCAAACTCTTATTTTGGGGCTATTACGGTCTAGAAGACTCCATTGGCCATGTGGACATGTGAGTTTCAAATGAATTGTACTTGTAGTCTGTAATCAACATGATCATATTGATCATGAACAACCGTATAATTTTATCAATGACTAATGACTATATTGGCAATGACCCTGAGCTGTGTATTTTTTTACAGCTTTCCGAATGGTGGCCGCAAGCAGATTGGATGCCCTGTGGAAAGGACGCTAATTTATGAAACCCTCTGGTAATCAAAATAAAATCGAAACAAAAAATAGTAATCCTTTCCCTTTTTTATCTGTCGGCCTACCTGTCAATCAACCCGACAATAATTGATTTCTTTTGAAGGTGCTCTCATGGTCGAGGTGTGCGCTACTACACAGAATCCATTCTCTCCCCCGTGGCGTTCCCCGCATGTCGGTGTTCTTCTTTCGATGGCTACGTGAAGGGGGCGTGTCCCTGTGACGCAGAAAAGGATATTATTTACATGGGTGAACATCTAAGCGTGCATAGCCCACCCGGTAATTACTACTTGATTACCCGAGCCAAAGAGCCCTACGGCCATGGAGTGCCACTAAACGTGTCACTGGTGTCCAACGTCAAAACCAGCAAGAATGACACCAGCCCCGCTAAAATTCAGGAAAAGGTGGAAATTCGTGTAAAGAAATTCGCAGAGAAGGCCAAAATTGGCAGTCGCAGTGATTCCGCAGACACAGATCACTTCCTCATGCTGAACACATACAACAGTTTATACTACCCAAACGATGACATTCTCAAACTGAGTTTGGCGTTAACGACAGGCAACTCAACGAAAGACAGGGACGATGCGGTGGTCAAGCTGAAAAATGTTGAGAGGATGATGACTGCTATTAAGACAACCACGGAGGTGCGTGATGTTGCCAATCAGACAACTGTAAATTCGACTACGTTGTCCTCGTAGAAGGGGCGACCTACAAATATACTGCACTCAACTTGCTGCGTTTGTTTGTTTGTCAGCAACAGCAGTTAAGACGAAGAAAGGAATGCCTGTCTGTGTACTGCGTTTTGTTTGCTTTTTTGCGGTTTACGTGTGAATGTAGGATGATGTGACTGTTCTGACCGACACGTGAATGAATTGACAATGGACAGTAACAATAATTGCTTTAACTGTGATATAATTATGAAATTTGATGATGATGGTCGTCTCTGGTAAAAAGTGTAATGTCCTCTCATAGTAGTACATCTAGGTAATAGATATCAGTAGACATGGAAATGTATTGGTACTAGCAGAAAAGTAATCAGTGTCAGGTAAACCATATAGGCGTTTAGTGCGATATTTTTATTTTTGTTTTAAAAAAGAAACGTTATAATAGAGAAATAAAATGTGCTGCGTGTATGCACGCAAGACACGCTATATGTAAAACCGTTTTTACTCGAACCGTTTGAACGTGCACGTTCACGTTCAGTTGCATCACTATTGTCGCCGTATATTTTCATCAGGTTAGCAGTTTTTTTACGCTTGATAATTAGTCGATTGCTGTGAAACATGCAAAACTTGCGAAAAATGCAGGGGCTCGAGAGACGGTTATATTTGTGATAAATGCTGCAAAAGTGCAAGAAAAACTAGAGATGATTTACTTACAGTTACTGTTGTCTTGCTGCAGCTCTGTGAGAAAATACAGAGATGAGTTCATGTACACATGGAGGTGGAGCCCAGCTTTGCGGGAATTGTTAAAAAATGTACTCGTATAATACTGTATTGTTGTGGGTAATAAACAAGAGTGAAATTTTCTCGGGATGTTCTTCTTTGTCTCTACTGGGTAAAACTGAAAGTTTTATAATTTGTTTTATTTGGTACGCAGTAGGTACTGGAAATTACCTTGAAGTATTGTTTAAAAAAAAAGTAAAACTGCTGCGCATTTTTCAGTGATGGGCAGACAAAGCGAAATGTCAATGCTACTCAGTTCAATTTAGAAACTGAAGGAATCCTCCCCCCGGCAAATTACAACGAAAGAAACTCTCTGAAAAAAACACAACATATCATTATCTTCCCTCTTGATTTCGCTGGTGGTGATACCAGACAAATTTTTATAATGACACGACATAAAACTGCACGTGTAGAGATTGAAGAAGATTCGTTTTCGGTTTTTGCAAAAAATGCTGCCTTTTTTATAGGTAACGTAATCTTACCGAACGAACCGTAAAAAACCTCATTAAATATCGACTTGATACAAGAAGACATGTTAGCATTAGAACAGTAATTTCTAAAACAATCAAATCCAAATATAAACATTGATTCATACGTGCAGCACTACTACATTCTGTCTACTACATCACCGCTAACTAAATTTGTTTAATAATCCCATTTTGGCCGAGGCAATGCTGCATATTTCGTGTTGACGACGACGATGTGAATATGTGAATCTCTGAATTTCTGTCGACCACCAACAAAACCCAAAACTAACACCACTACGCAAACTTACGTCGTTTTCAAGACGTAATCATTCTAAAAAATGTAAGCCGCATTATATTACACCATTCGAAGCACACTATTTTATATTCTTTGCAGTGATTTGGTCGACTTATTGCAATCTCAACGTATTCCGCTTCATCGGTCTTCTTGTCCGAACATATACACTGTATACACATACGCGCTTCAAAATTTTCCTTAAACAAAACCACTGACACTGCTGCACACTCCCCTCTCATTGTCAGCCTCACGTTTAATACCTGCACAAGGATAAATCAGCCTCGTAATGAAAATGAATCCCATTTTACTACGCTGGCAAATCCGCATTGAGGGGTCAGCCGCTTACAAAACAAAAAAGTAGACTGTGCTAACCATATAAAGAAGACGCCATGTAAAAGTCGTTCCTTGTGAATGTATACTTATATATGCCTAGATGTATATACTGCACGAACTGATTAACAACTTCAAAAATAAAAATTATTAGAAGGACGACGATATCCCTGCCGGTGTATCAGATAGTATTACACGCTTAATTTGGCACTCTTGGCATCATTCTCCCTTTGGAATTTGCAAAACACCATTGTGATTTTCCTTCTATGTGGCATGCTTTTGTTTTTAAACCTGTCAAAAGCCACCCCAACTCCTCCGCTGAACTGCCGTGTGCTATTAGTATCAACTGTGAGTGGTATTAATATCAGGAGAATCACAACAATCAGAATGTAATGAGGTTTCATACCAGTTTCGGTTCGCCACCGGAAACAAAAGTAGAAACGTAGATACATTCTTCAAGCAACCAGGTTTGCAGCAAGTGGGCAAGTCATGATTCATCCTGCTGCCAGTGAAGGAGAAAAAAGGTGTACGATTTTTTAATATTCCCCTCAGTTCGCAATCACCGATGTGCTGACTCAGTCACACTCACATTGTTAGACAAAATAGTGGCAGTCAAGTTCAAGGTAGCTTGAAAAAAGGAATACGCTGCAACTTGTACCTTGACAATAAGTTGCGAAGGTTAAAAGGAAAAGTGCAAGGGGTGACGTGAGACAATCAGGAATCAGTAGAAAGAATGGAAGGTCAATCCTGTCAGCAATGGAAAGGAAGAAGGGCGTCTTTGATGGTGATGGTAGTGCCCATTCTATTCTCAGGTAGGACCGACATGTTTTTACAATTAAAAAATGAAAGTCATTTTAAAAAAGGATGTTTCTAAATCTCTTATAGGTACTTTAGCAAGCTTTTCCAATGGTAGGTCAAGATATCAAGACTTTCGTGGTTGTAATGAAACCAGCTCGGCGCAACCACAACAGACACCTCCGTCTGGAGGCTATACGGGTTACCAGCCGGTGGTTTTGGGTCCTTCAAGATGCTGAAGTGGTAGACCGAATTGAGTCAAGTACTCCGGGATATGCAAAGCCAAACATTGTTGGTTTCAGCAATAATAGGTTCACGTTGCCTGGAGGTGGCGCCGCAGCCAATTCATTTTATGAAGAGGAAGAAAAGCCAAAATTACCTTATTCGTCCAGTATTCTCGGCAACAGCAGAATTGCCCAGTTTCAGCAAAGTGTGCAGGCATATCGGAATCAACTCATGGGAAACCGATTTTTTGACCCGGACCACAGTTCCGTTTATTTTACCTTGTACACCAGAGCAAATCCTCAAATTGGGCATAAAATTTTAATTGAGAATCGGGACTCTATGGACGCCAGTACCTTTGCTCCTGATAAACCAACAAAATTGATCATCCACGGATTCAGTGAGATCGGATCATTAGGGGAGTGGGTGGGTCACTTGAGAGATGCTTACTTGAGCACCAGTGAAGCTAACGTGATTGTCGCCGATTTTTCCACTTTTGAAACATTTCTTCTTTTCTGGACAAACTTGCCCGTGTTTGCAAGCAAGCGCATTGTCGATCTTGTTACATTTCTGGAGTTGACGAAAGGAGCATCCCGGGAAAATTTTCACCTAATTGCAAGATCGTATGGTACTCATGTCGCCGGGGTCACCGGGCGAATGCTACAAGGAAAGCTAGGACGCATCACAGGCTTGGAACCGGAACCTCGTGTTTACGGTACGGTGCTTCCTGACTACCGCCTGACGCACTCGGACGCCCATTTTGTCGACATGGTGCATGTCAACGGTAGACGTTATTTCTTTCACGGGGCGCGATTTGGATTGGCTGCTCCTACGGGGCATGTTGATATATACCCAAATTACTCGGAAAGGAGTGGGGGATGTCCGGGACGGGCTACAACGAACTATGGAAGCTCTAATTGTAAGTTTTACACAATAAGAATTAAAGTTACCCATTTACAGTAAAATCATTATACTATCATTGTATTTTTATGCCTTTTTCGTCTCGCACAGTCGCTTTTTGCCAACGGGGTCGTGGTGTCACTTATTTCACCGAAAGTATCAAGTATCCCCAAAACCATCCCATGTGCCAATGTACAAGCTTTTCAGAGTACAAAAGTGGAAACTGCTATTGTGGTGACAGCAATTCCAACTTTTACCTTGGGGAGTATGTCAACAATCAGTAAGTTCCAACAAATGATTTTACTTTTCTTCATTGAACTACAACACCAAAGAAAACCTTTCGTACTAAATGCATATTTCTTCACAACAGAACTCGAGGGGTTTTCCAGTTGAGGAACCCATTCATCAACGGGAATGCTTTTCGGGGACTGAGGCTTTTTGGTTAAAAGCTGACTTTGGTATTTTTTTAAAGAAAAAGAATTTCCGGATCTTGTACGATTATCTCAGTCACATTAAAACGTACATGACATGTATACTTATTCCCCTACACACAACTGAATTTTGGTGTGAGCATTCTAGTGCAATATTCCTGATATTTAAGTACCTGCTATTATTAAGCTTAATTAGAGTAAGTTTTCCGGTATGCATGTGTAATATACGGTATATAATGTGACAATAGTCAGTAGTGAGGATGATGAATTGTATTATACTCTCTGGTAAATAAAGTCCATACGTTGTTTGAATGAACAATAAAATTAACATTTTTATTAAAACTCAGATATAACATAAGATCATCAGAGTGCGTTCTGAAATGAGTATATATAAATGACCAATATACTGTATCTTACAAACTCATATGGTTCATTATAATATGTATTCATGTAGATAGATATCTTCATTGTTTTTAAAGGTGGAATTTTAAGAGTGTCGTAGAAAAAAAATGCGTATTGCAATAATGTTTTTAGTAATATTTTCTCGCATCATCGTTTTGTTTTCACCTAACATACCTATGTGGGTGAACTTTTGTGCAATTAATTAAAACGAAACAACAATAATAACAAGTACATGTTTACTTTTAACGTAATAACAACGGAATCGCTAAAACATGGATGTTTACAGGTACATATTATCAATCAATCCTTCTTCACCTGATTCCATTTATCCTCTACTAATTTGTAAATGTCGCGGAAAGTAACGTCCTGAAATTAACGGAATTCGGAACTATAATATAATGTTTGTTTGAATAAAACAAAAAACACCCCAATTTTAACGCAGTAAACAGGTTTTTTCAAAGGTAACTATCTAAAGGGGTTTGGGAATGGTCAGTCAGTCAAGCAGTTGTTGCTTTTACCAATTTTTGTCAATAGCGAACCTGGAATTTTGACGTCGTAATTACGTTTCATGATAAACAATTATCAAAAAGGTCTGGTTTTTAGAATAATATTTAATTAAATGTTTATTTTACGGATTTTCCTCACTTTTGTAAGTCGTGTTCACTGTCTGTTATATTTTATCCGAATTCATTTTTTTTAGGTAAAGTGTTCAAACGGGTATGGTGGTTTCAGAACTGATTTTGTACAAAGGTTATTTATTCAAACTTTTGTGATTTTCGGTATTTTTATTCCAGCATTTCCTTCACAATTTCGTTCGATGCTAGAGGTTGCTCTTACTCTGTGTAGAGATCTCCAGCGGCTGCCTGAGAGGTGGATACAGCAAGGGGAGGAGAGCTAGAACGCAACACAAATTTGGTCAGTCGATTGGGTCCAATTTCACTGATGAAAATGGTCTGCCCGTCCCTTGCAACGGCGATGTCATGAGGGCTTATAAAACTGCGTTTGCTTGTCCACGTGTCCACCACAGTACTCGTTTTCCAGTCTACGGTTAAACCCTGCGTTTCTGCGGGGGAAGAACCCGCTCCATTGATACCATACAGACGCCCATCCGCTGCAAAACAGGAGCAAATTACAAAAATCTCTGATTTAACCAAAATCTTCCCTAAAATAAACAAATAAGCAACATTGTAACGCCAAAATGTCTCACGTGAGTAAGCAATGCCAAAAATTCTCCCAATGTAAAATCCGTTCGTGACGCTGACAATTTCACCAAACTGTTGGGGATTCGTGAGACCCGCATTAATGCACAAGATCCTTCGGTGTTCCCTGTCGGCAATACAGAGGACGTCCTCATCTTCGATCAGTGCCAGGGAGTGAGGAATTGCCAACGCAGATCCTTTCCCTTCCATCCAAATCCAGCCTAAAAGCCAGATTCACATGGAACAACACACACACAGAGAGAAATAGTTTCTTTTATAAGATAGGTAGATATAAAAATAAATTAATCTTCATCATATCACGAAACGCTATGGCAGAGCAGAGAAGAAAAGCGGAGTAAGTATATATTCTGCTGGGTAATCCACTGGGCCATATAAGCAAGCTAAATTTTCATGCATGAATGCTCGTGCTCGTCGTGTCGTGGAAGAAAGCAACTCAAACGGAAAATCCACTTCTACTACTACCACTCTCCTTCTTCTCTTTCCCCTCTAACAACAGCACACAGCAACTCGACTGCTCGAAAATTACGACGGAAGTCACGTTTGCATTGTTTGCTGGTTGACAAGAATGAAAAAGGGATTTCTTGCATACCTACATACAAGGGATCATTCATAAATGACGTTCTCCTCCCCCTTCCTTTTCTCCCTCCCTCGCGTCCTCCTTATTATTTTCCATCACTCCGGCAATGAGTGACATAATAAATATTTATTGAGCAAAGGGGAAGGGGAAACGACGTGTTTGGATGATACACCAACAACATAAGTAAAAGTACATAAAGAGCTGGAAGCCACAGCAAGCCCGATTTGCCCGATATATAAACGAAAGGAGATCACAAAAAAACTCCCCAAGTTTAAGAGAAAATCTGGCAGAGAAAATCCTAAATAGAAAAAGCTTAGAATTTCAACAACACAACAACAACAACAACAAATCTACTACAACACAAGCCAAGTCAAAGTTGGGATGTTGGAAAGGGAGAGAAAGAGAGCGCGTCGACAACGGCAAAAAGGACAACAGCTGCTGATGCTGCTGCAGTGAAAGAAGATGACGTCCTCTTTTTTGCCTTGTTGAGCAAAAAGTGAAGGAAAATTGGACAGAGAACCGTGTATGGAGGAGATAATGAGAAAATGGTTAGAATTTTTTCTACTTCTCTGTGGTGTGTACAATGTACACTTCCAGCAACGTCGGGGAACTTATTAGGAGCTACGATTAGCAGTATTTTAGCCTGTGTCAGGGTAATTGTGTAGTAGAAAGAGAGAAAGAATATTTATGTACGTTTATTATTATGCCACCAGGCGGTTTTTGTGGTGGTGGCGGTGGTAGTGGTTTAGCGATACTCTACAAGCGATAAAACGTCGTTCAAAACGGGAGAGAAAAGGGATTTAAACTGCCAAGTACAGGGGCACAGCTACTTTGCAACGTAGCACTGTCGTTTTCTGCTTTCCCTGTCAATGTCGTTTTTCGTAAGTCTCTGTTGACACGGTTGATGAAGTAAATATGACAGTTGTGAAATTACTTTTTTTTACCCTTCAGTGTGTACACACACACAGCCGCTCTATCTAACTTTTAAATTCCTCATTTAAACTTTACCTTTTCATTTAGGAAAATCTGTTGGGGGGATGCATAAATCTCGTCGAGTTAAAGCAGTTTAAAAATAGAAATAAGGCTAAGCTTTTTCTCTCTTCCCTATTTTTTGGAAGGGAAAAATGGAAGAAAATTTTGTAGCCTGTTTAGTACAAGTGTAGTACAATCTATCGCAGCAGCAAACTCCCTGTTCTGCCCACACACACGCTCTCTCTCTCCTCCTTTCTGTCTTCGTGAGAAATGATGACGTGAAAATGCTCTTGTTGCGAGTTCTCCAGCAATATGATAGTATGCCGTAAAATGTTCAACTAAAATAAATGGAATCCATGCATTTTTAAAATCCAGTTACGTTGAACAGCCCCGAATATGGAACATCTTGGTCCAATCTGTCTGTCAATAAAGCAGTAGAGTACTTTTTACTTTGCTGCGGCAGTGAAGAAAAAAAAATGAAGGAAAAGTTGGAAGAAGAAAACTGGGAAAAGTCAGGAAGGAAGAAAGAAGGGGGAGTGCAAAACGGATGGAGAGAAACTAAGAATAAGTTGAAAGCTGCCTAACAAAACTGCCTGTGTACGCTCATCTATTCTCTAGCATATGGTAGATCACTTGACTGGAAGTTTTCATCTTCACGTTTGACCATTTTGCTATGCATCATCAACACACACACACACACACACGCACACATTTAGAAGCGAAGGAGAAGAAGGTAAAGAAAATTCAACATTTAAAGAGTACATACATATATAAGCTCTCAAGTTTTGAGTGTTTTTTTACGTTTTCCTCGTTTCTTCTTTTCTTTAGGTTGCTTGAGAGTCGGATTTTATCTGAGAAACGAAAGAGAGTTTTATGAGGAAACGACTGGACGTTTCCGATGAATATATATTTAACAATGCCGGTGTGAGAGCCAGTTTGTGTGGAACGAAGAATTTCAAAAAGGTCTACAGTTCGTATATAGTTAATAATAAATATACGGATAGAGTTTTGTCTGTATATTTATTATTAACTTTACTTTCCCTGTTCACACATACTTTCTGTCGACCATTGAATAGCCTCGTCAAAGCAGTTTCCAAGCAGAAAGGAATTTTTTTCATCGTTTATTACAAATTGTTTCACGATCAACGTCAGCGTTCGATGTTTGTCTGTAGTAGTTAGTTTTCCTCTGTATGTGTGTTTGTTGGTACTCGTTATTGTTACCGAATAAAAGTACCACTTTACGTTGATAATGATGACTCCACCGCCGCGTAGCAGCAGAGCACTTTAGTATAAAAATGTGTGGAAGGCAACAAAACAAGGAATAAAAACAAAAGCGGAAATAAAATGAACACTGGCCATACTACCACGCGGTATCGAACAAAATACCAGTTTGATTTTTTGTTGAAAAAAGTAAAGGGAATATATGGAGTTTTTTTTGGGGGGAAACGAATCGATACAAGAAATAAAATAAAATAACTGCCATCATATTTTCAGCTTGTACCACTTCCACCGCCACATTACCAACTGCACTGCCGTTTCTCTAGAGGGTGAAATTGGGAATGGAAATATCTTGTTATTGGCATCTTGTTCCCTTTAACATGTATCTGTGTGTGTGTGTGTGTGTGTGTGTGGCTGTCTGCCTGAACTCGATAAAATAATGGCCTCGAGCTAGAAGGGTATGAATGTAAGAAGAAGAAAATGGATGCTAAAGCCAAGACAGAAAATATCCATTTCTTTTTCTCTCTTCTTTCTTGTGTTTTTGGGGAAACGAGCATATAAATCCATTTTTCCACTTAGATTTCGTGTTTAGGACACCACCCGGGTTTCAGCGTTGATCAGGAAGGCCTACTTAGAAATTCGTTACAAAGCGGGCTGCTATATAGCTGATGATGGTCGTGATAATAATGTTATGGGATATGAACATGAATCCTCCTTTCTCGTCTCAAAGAAACTCAAAGAGAAAGTCTGTCGAAGACAAACAAAAAGGTGCCGTAGGTTGCTGCTGCTGCTGGTTTCACTGGTCGTAAGAAGCAATTCCACGAAGACAAGTCTCTTCATGGTACGATGTTTTTAGGGTAACGGTAAACAAATAGAACGCACATATCTCTCTCAAATAGACAGAGAGAAAGCGAAGCAATAAGTGGATGTTGTCTCCCATCATCAAGATCACTTTGCACTGACAGAGAACATCGAATCAGCTTTTGGCTCTTGTGCAGCCTACCTGTATAGGAACCTTTGTATATTCACCTTATTTCCTTTCCATCCAATCCAATTAAATATCACACAAGCTGCTGGCTGGCTGGGGGAAAGCTAGAGAAAAGAAAAAGGGAACCGAAAGAAAAGGCGAAAAGCGGCAAATTAAGCAGGAGAACGAGCTTAATACGTGGAGTAGTTTAATTTGCGAGTAGGGCAAAGTGTATTTTATACGCAACGTGTTTGCAAGACTACTGGCTACGATGCTAGAATATTTTGGGACGAACGTTATTTACCTTCGTCGCCAAATTTTGCTTGAAATTTTCCATCTTTGTCACACCACCCCAGCTAGCCAAAAGTTGTCCACTTTTAGAGTCCAGGACTACTATAGTATCTTCGTCAATGGGACCCTCTTCCTGGCGTAAGTAGTGATTCGTTTCGTTAAATGAGCCGGCATCCCAAATTACCGTGCCACGATGGAACACCACAGGATTTCCAGAAGTGTCAATGTCCACACCGGATATTTGACCGAGGTCGTATTCTTCCAGAGGCCAACCGTCCACTTCTACCGGGTGCGAGGATGTTTCAGCAATCTACCACAGAGCGAATGAGATCGAAACAAAAAAATATTTTACAAGTCGGGTCACATCATCAAAAAAGTTTTTAACTGCTTTATTTGTCGAGCCAGCGAGAGCCATGAGGACAACAAAAGTTTTTGCCTGGGTCCCCACGTCCCTAGGCCACTTAGCTGGGTGCAGGGAAAGAGGAAAAGAAAACAAGTCCCTAGTTAGCTTTTCTGTCATCAGCATTGTGCCCAGTGGTCCCATCTCACACTCACAAACACGCGCCCTATCATGTTCCTTCATTTCAACTCTCAGTATTTATAACGTAGTTGGAAACAGTATAAAAAACGGGCAGAGGAAAACAAACAATGCGATAATAAAGATACTCTCTGGACCCTGGACATGATGTTGGGGACCGTTCATAAAAATGACAGAGAAGTGGGGAAAGGGAAGGGAAATGGGAAAAAGTTTTAATCCCGAATTTTGTTATTCTCCGAGAGTGGTGGTACATGAGACAGCATTTTTATAACCCTATTAATACATCACCAGCGACGACTAGTAGAACAAGGAGAGAGCAAAGGAGAAAGAAGAACAATCCAATTTTCCCGAGAAGAAGTAAAAAAAGAGGCGATTACTCAGCAAGAAAGGCTTAAAAATGAGAAGAATAGTAAATATCGTCCAGCAGGAAACAAGTCAACTTTACAGTCACTTTTTTTTATCCCCGCTTGATTTCAGGGCGGTGGAATATCCTCAAAAATGGGAGAAACGGGTGGAAAATAGTAGTAGCTGGCCCTTATATATTTTCTTTCCTCCCTTTTTTATTTATCTTATTGTGGGAATTTTTTTAACCGGATGAATTCGGATATATTCCTCTTGTAAGACTACAAACCCGGAATGTGAAGGAGAAATACGAAGAAAAACGTAGAATGTCCAATCCTGAATGCTATTCCAGTATAACAATGGTGAATGGGGCCATTTTCAGCAGTTTTTCCTTGGCTGATAATAATGCAATTACTTCTTTTACCACTTGGTTTGCCACTCTGCGTATTACATGCCTCGAGAAAAGGAGAGAAAGAGACTTAATTTTTTTTGGGAAATGGTAAGCGAAGCGGAATAGTGGACGGCTGGAGAGGGAAAAAATTAGAGTGAGAAGAAGAAAGGAAAAAAATGAGTAGAAAGGAGAAAAAATTGAATGTCTTGGCGGGAATGAATAACAATTTATTTCAGCTTTGTCTTGTTGAGTAAACTCGAGATTTTGCTGGGAGAAGTCAAATAATTATATATATCCTGTGTTAGAAGCGGAATTCTGGTAAGCCTGTAAGATGATACTGCACGAGCCTCCTGGTTCCTTCTGGGGATGCATGTGGCAGGAAAAAAATGAGAGTAAAAAAACGACTGTGAGTGGGATGAGATAAAAAAAAGGAGGAGAAGAAAAGGACATGAAATGAATTCTAAATTATATCATCATCATCGTCATCAGTATCCGCACTTCCGAACATATACATCTCTTGTCACGAAAGAAAAATTCGAAAATAACCAAACCAAGTTGGTTACCATCTCAAGGCAGATGCCGTGGCCGTGTCGTCAGCGAAAAATATAATATTTTTGTTTTGGAAAAAGAGCGGGAATTTTGAAGGCGGGTAAAGTAAAATGACTGGAAACATTTTTTTTGAAAATGCCGAAAATGCCGTCGTGTAAGTAAATCGCGTAATGCGGTTTTACAACAATTTCGAAAAGAAAATTTGCATTTTAAACGCCCAAAGTGCTGATCGACGGTGTTGCTTGCCTATTTTTGTGGAAAAATCAATTTTTTAAAGATAAATCCAGATTTATCGTTCTCAATACCAATACCCTTAGACATAGTGTTTAGTTTACGAAGAAGACCCCCGAAAGTAAAGGCTGAAACCCTCCTTTGAAAAAAATGAAGAAAATCGTGGCTATTCAACTGTTGTTTACGATGAAGGTGATAGTGTCGTTTGTACTAGCACAAAATAAAGACCAAATGCCCTCCAAGATGAAAAACTTAACTGTACCGAAACAACCTGTGGGTTTCTTTTATCATTCAAATATCTTTTGCGAGTCGTACGAGAACCAAGACAAAATCAGATGCCCGCGGCACAGAGAGATGGACAACAATTTAATGACTCAATTTATGCAAAGTTGTATAGACGCTGAGCGTGGGGGAGCCAGCTACGGAACAACGTGTGTCTTTTTCCCCACTGAAGAGGGAAAAAGTTGTCATCTGCTTGAAAATCCTCGACATCCGCATCCGTGTACGTACGGGTTTAAGATTCGACCCACTCGACAAACGAGAAGGGGAAACGCGGATGATGCTTTCGTTAGTGTTGAGTTCTACGGGAAGATTCCTCCGATTCCGGATAATGAAAAGAAGGGAATTTATCCGGGCTTTGATGTCGCTGAGTGGCTGGCCTTTGGGATTAGTGACGATGAAACGATGGGGGATGATTTGGTGATTTACTGTCATCCGTATATGGACAGGGTAGCCTTTCCTGTGATTAATGAGGAGGATAATCCGTATCCAGATACTATTGGAGTTGCCATCAATAAATACTATACACGCGGGGCAGGTAAGCAGACGTATGACGCAGAGAGAAGATTTGACAATCGACAAGGAACTGTTAGAAGGGGACAAGTAGTCTATACGTCCACTCCTGGAATGGGCGCGTCGTGGGGGATCTTGCATTGCAAAGTGGAAATTTCCACCTACATCCTTTTAAAAAGCAAACACCAACTTACAACCGGAATCGAGGTGGACATGGAAAAGCAGAAAACGGCGTACATTTTTATGGCTGCGGGGCACTGCTTAGAGCAAGAGTGCTGGGGTAACTACAAAAACAATTCACCGGAGCTCGCCGAAATTGCCGAACGAACGTCACCACTGGGTTATCACAAAAATTATTGGATTTCTGAAAATAAGGTAAACATATTCCAAACGATAGATAGAAACGGCGGAGCAAAGAAATCTACGGGGCAGGTTTTGTGGACGGCGGGGATATTAACCTTGTTATTACGATGTTTATGTATTATCTTTTAGAAAGGATGTTTATGTAATTATCTTTTAGAAAGTTTTGAAAATAAAAACATGTGAAATTTAAAATAAAGTCAACGGTGTTACCTGTTCATCGAAGCGACGTTTAAGCAAAGCTCTCACATTTTCCTCTGCCTGTTCGCTCCCTCCTTGTCCGCCTGCCACAAGTGGATTTGCTGCGGCTGCTACTGCAAAGATGAGTCCACAGGAAACCACACAGGCAACCTGCACCAGCATACGACTGACACCACCACCACCAGTACCGCTGCCATTTCCGTTATGAAGCAGCATCATCATCATTCTATTTTCCAGAAAACTGTCTTATCCCTCGTTATTATTTCGTATATCCTGTTGCGTATCTCAAACGCTGTTCAATTTCAGCTGCTACCCACACACTATTATTATACCCCACACATATACACCCACGCTGCTACAGAAAAGTTTTTGCCTAGACAAAATGTTAAAATGTTAGACAGTGTCGTGTCCCCCTTCAATTGAAAATTATTACAGGCTGTCCAGCTCGTTATCTTGCAAATAAATTGGCTATTATGTATTTACTACACAGGATAATAATTACACTGTCAACAGCTGCCACCAACCTAAGTAGTCGACTGTAGCGAACAAATTGTCAATGTTCTGCTGTAGCAGCGCTGATAATAACGATGATGATGATGATGATAAAGTTGCTAGCTGGCACACAACTTTTTAATAGCTTATTTTTCCTAGAATATGCCAAAACGAGCACAACAAAATCGAGTATTAATTTTTACTACGCCACACGGGGCCGTTCACAAATTACAAAGTAAGTAAGCACTCAGTCTTGTCGGTTACACAATTCACTTACAAAGTTGTTGTACATGCATATTTTATGCAGTCTTCAGGAAAACAAGTTGTAATAAATTCATAAAAGTAGCCCATTAACACCGATCGAAGAAACCCACTTGACTGTACTAACTTATTTATGAGGATGCCATAAGATGGATGGCTGAAATAATGTTATCGAGCTGACTTTTCTCCTAAATATTCACTTTACTCTCCGCAATGTCCTACATATATCGTGTGCTCCGGCTCCCTCCACCATCACCACCACACGCCTTGTTATTATTCCAGTTATTCGACTATCAAATCAATTTTTATTACGGCAATCCCTCCTCAAGCGAAAAGAAAAGGAAGGAGAACAAGAAGGGCAATATCAACGAGAAAGAGAGAGAGAGAAGAGTCTCGAGAGCAGAAATAATTTAGCGTCTTACTCTTCCACACTTACGCTCACGACAGCCGCACGAAGCCCAGCAAAACGGGAAAAATATAGTAATAATAAAATTCTCCGTGTTAAGTTACGTTACAGGGTAGCACGTCTGTACTGTGCAATGTGGTTCAAAATTCTATTACATTTTTCTTTCTTTCTTTCTTTCTCTTTCTCCTTTCTCTCTCCCACTCTCTTTTTCTCTGAAACTCCAACTTTTTCTTTCTCTCTCGCTTGGCAGTCACAGAGAGCCAGAGCAAATTTAGTGACAGCTGTTGACTATTGCCTTGGAACGACTGAGCTCAGCACTGCTCCTACCTCGCCTTTGTGAAGAAAGGTGAAAAAGAGGGAGAAAGAAAGAAACTGACTGTGTGTGTGTGTGTGTGTACGCGCTTACCTATATAGAAAGAGAGCGTGTGGGAGAGAGAAACAGACAGAAAAGATTATTCTGTGGAGAATGTTGATCGACCTTCCTAGTTACATGTATACAACTCTCTGTGTGTATGGAAAGTAGCGAAAGCTTTTGTTCATGTATCATGTGCAGAGAGAGAGAGAGAGAGAGAGAGAGAGAGAGAGAGAGAGAGAGAAAGAAACGGGTAAAATTGAAGGATAAAGGGGAAATGCTGCTGTTGTTGTAGCACGCCAAACATACATGTGCCCTTGTGGGCGAGTGCTGCTACTTTTCTGTGTGCTATATATATACGGTGGTGTTGTTGTATGTTGGTGGTGGAAACGACGTAAGCAATTTCTCTGTCGACTTTTTTTTCTTGTTCTCCCCCTCCGCTTCCTCCTTTTCTCTTTCATTGTACAGTTACGAGTCCGCTGCTATAAAATAAAATGATGCTGTTATAATAAGCAAGGCTCTTGGCTGTATGGCTTTATGCATTTTCTTCTTGCTTCACTCTTCGCGTTGTTCTCCTCGTCGTCATTGACGCACGTAATTTTCATCCACAATATCCCAGATACACACAGATATGCATAGAGACACATACATGGGGGCCTTAGACACACACACAGCTCATATATAAAAGTAAATGGCGTGGACATATAATAATAATACAGGGAGAATGAAACGGAATGGAATAGGGAATTGAGGAGAACAAGCTCCCCCCAAAATGTTCTCTTGCTCTCCATTTTTCCTCAGAAAACCTTTTTTCTTCTCTTTCTCTTTCTCTCTTGGTGTTAGTTACAGGGAAGCGGGGGTCCGTCTACAGGGGAAATGCCGGCGGAGGTCCTGGATGAGATAGAAAATGGTGGATAGCGAAGAGGAAATGTTTAAGCGGTTGACATGACTAGTGAATGCTACCTGATACTGTTAGCATATCGCGACATCATGACTGGCTTTCACTCAGCTGGATACACTGTTGGAGTGGAAGTGAGTGAGTGAGTGAGCGGAAATGGAAAAAAGTGCCCGTATCAAAAAGAGAAAGAGAGAGAGAGAGATAGAGAGAGCGAGAAGGAAAAATGGAGAAAGTATAAAACGCAATAACAGCTCGAAATGTTCACGATGCATGCAAATCTCTAAATTATACGGGGTACTTATATAACCGTGATGAAGATGATACTTTTCATAGGGGGTGTATGGCTTGTGTATCTGTATAATAACATTATTGAGAGGCAATCCCGTATCTCCTCATTTGCCTAAAGGCATTCAAAATGAAACCTACTCGGCATCCTGCTGTTTATACCGTCTTACTATTAGATAGATATACTTTTGCGCCGAGATGGAAGATGGGGTATAAAGAAAAGTGTATTTTAGAAACGCCGATTTTGTGCTGTGCAGTTGACAGCGACATAATATAGTCAACGGAACACACAAATTGTTATCTGGAAAGAAAAAAGTTGCAAAAAATGTTTATGTAAAACACCGTTGGAATAAACAGGAAAATGCTGGCTTTCTCTCGGGCGTTGCATTCGTCATTTCCATATAGCACGGATGTAGGAGAAGAAAACACGGCGGATGAAGGAGAAATGAATGAGAGATGCTATGAAAAAGTAATGCAATGATGCGAAATAAAATGAAGATGAAATGGAGAAAAATTGAGAGTAATCTTTTCGCTGCTATTGTTGTTGTTTGTACCGCCGTGAGTTTCAGATAATTTAATCTGGTAGTCAATCTCTCCGCCTATTCCTAGTCTATTTTTATTGTTTTTACGCAGTAGACACATTATTTTAAATTGCCCGTCGGAGCGAGTCAGGGAGCAAGATAAATTGGAATAATAATCGTAAAATATATGTATGCTGGTGCGTTTTAACGTAAACGTGGAAAGGTAGGGAAAATAAAGTTTCCATACAAAGAACTCCGGATACATGCATATCGGCAGCGAGAGTTTTTGCATTATGCAGAGAGTTTCTATTTACATTAATGCTTACAAAAAAGGAGAAGAGAACAGCGAGTGCATAAAAAGGAAGAAAGGCGAAAGAGAGAGAGAGAGAGAAAGTCATCATAGTTCTCGGGAAAGTTGTTGTGAATATGGTGATTATGCATACAGCATATCTGGTTATGGTTTTCATGTTTTTGTTCTTTTTTCAAAGAGTTGTTCAGTTTTTCATCTTTTGTTCTCCAAGTTGTGGTGAGAGGCAGAAAAGAGTGGTAGGTACATGCTGATCAAAAGAGAACAAAAATTTGGTTGACAGAAAACGAAACCACCATTAAGCACGGAACGGAACACACAGGAAGCGTATAGGTAGGAATATGCATTGGGACAAAAGCATTTCTCAATGAATGGTCGTTCGTATGTATTGTCACGAAACGAGAAATTCAAAAGAGGAATCAATCGATCGACCAAAAGCAGCACAGGAGAATAATGCGAGAAGAACAGAAAGAGAGAGAAAGAGGAGGAAGATCGACAATGTAGTACAAACAAACAGGGAGAAAAGGGAACAAAGAAACACTGGAAAAAGAAAAGGAAAAGTTAGAAGAAAGCACAGGAGAAAGAAAGGGCACCTGCAAAGTGCCCGCAAAGGGGTTGTGCACACGAAAACGTCGCCCAATCGTTGACCAAAAAGTAGTAAAGTCTGAAAGATCGTATTTTTCATATAAAAAGTCAAAATTTTGGAAGGGAAGCAGCATAGAAACATCTGAGACGATTAGCCTTGAGAAAACGAGACCTGTCAAAATGATTAATGATACCAGATGGATGTGGGACTGACCAGTGGTCGTCGTCTTTACAGGAAACAAGGCTGTAGTTTATATGAACGACGGGAAAATGTAAATAAGTGAACACAGGATGTTCGTCAGCAGTGGAATCATTTTCTCTTGATGCAGTATCCATCCATCACGTCAGGTTTTGACGTTTTCTCGATATCTTAATGTGCCATTCTTACAACCAAGGATAAGAAAAGGAAGTCTGGGGATATTTGAATATACGCTTTCGTGTGTCGAAGTCTAGGGATCTTTATAAATCTTTGGAAAATGACAAGACCACTCAGCGAGAAAACCAATTACCATGTTTGTCGTCGTCGTCGTCGTCGTCGGTGGTGGTGGTGGTGCCGTAAGGCTGCTACCTTCTTGATCGTCGTTACACCAGTGAAAGTCGTTATTACAGTATACCTCTCACGTAATATTTTTATAAGGCTAAAAAACTGTAAGATTTCCCGTGTTGGGGAAAGGTGAGACGGCTACTTTCACTTTATCTTGAATGGTGCCAACCCTTTTTAGCATCTCCCTTTCACTTCCTCGACATTTACGTGACTTTCAGGAAAACCGCTCCCGCTCTCGTAGGATACACATAATATTCTTCATCATTCAAAAATCGAAAACGCATAGATAGGCTTGTTCTCATCCAGGCAGAAAATTTCTCATGGCAGACGCGAACCGGAATATTAAATGCCTAGCCACTCTGCTCTGCTCCTTCTCTCTCTCCGCTCCCCTCTGTTCTCTCTCTCTCTCTCTCTCTCTCTCTCTCTCTCTCTCTCTGTTCCCATTTTACATGCAAATGATCACACTGTGAGAACGACTAGGACGATAGACAGAGACTAATTTTTTGTAAGCATGGATTCTACACCCGACCAGTTTACGGAGAGCATTTATATCCTTTGCTCTTCTCATCCTCATTCTCTCATCATCTCACACAACAGCACGTCCTGGTACGCTTTCCACCATTAATTGGATTTCACTTGGTGTGTGCCGCTCTCACCAGTAGGGAAAATGACGCTTTATTTCCACACGAAAAAATCAACTACTGTCCCTGTTGTGTGCCGTCGTGTGCATTGTTGCAATGAGCGCGTTTAAAATAAATAAAAAATATTTCGCAACAGCACTTTCAGTATCCAGCCTGGAAAGTCCTTCTAATAAAACTAAACGAGCTTCATTCTAGCATCCCCTTCCCTCTCAAACCAAGTGAAGTCAACCAACCGACTATCTAAAATGGGTATACTTTCTATTTTGTTGTACTTTCTCCAGTTCGTGGGTAATGGATGTAGAAGGTACTTGGAGGTAATATAGCCATATAGCTGGTATAGCGGCCCAAATAATGAAATGGCCGTGTTCCTGTTGTTGCTCGGTAATAAATAGAATTATCCCCATCATTTGTACATTTCGGACTAAAACAGGCTATAAAAAAGATATAAAGAGAAAAATACATATTCTCATAAAGGGAACCCTTTTTCTCCCTTTCTCTGGACACTCGTAAATTATGAGCAGTGGAGATCAGTGAGACTTTTCGTGGTTTTACCTCGTTTCTCTTTCCAGTGAAGCAGGTTTTCCACACGAAATGTAAAGCATGCCTGAAAATAGTTGGCTGAGCAGAGGAGGGTCTCTGTTACCGAAGAAAGAGAGATAGAGAGAGAGAGGGAGAAAAGTCAACAAGGTAGCAAGAGCAATAGACCGAGAGAGAATAAAATTCTATTATTTCTCATGTATTCCCTTCAGACGGAGAGAAAAGAGAAAGTAGAGAAAAGTGAAAGTAGTAAATATTTTTGTGATGACACTCGCTGATAACAAATGACCTCTGTTGTGTTCCATATGCTATCCACAACTATACCCCTAGTACTGCTACTGGAGTGGACCACTAGTAGTATCACCATTGTTTTTCTGCCTATGAGCCCCATTCTCTCTGGGAACCTAATAATGGCAAGTTTTAAAATTGCCACACGAGTACTACTTGCTCTTGTTAGAGTGTATGCTCCTCCGTACAAAAAGCCTCCCGCTGCTGGTCGGGCAGAAAGATGATAAAATGATAAATGAAACAATAAAATATTGAATGAATGAAATGGATGAGTTGGGAGACGGGGTCTTGCGATAATAGAATTTTTACCGGTTGTTAGTATTTCATTTTATTACTTGACACACGACAACAGAAAGGACATGAGTGCCAGTGCGAGCATAGGGAATTGTGTAGATGTACCAAGAAAGATAAACTTTACATTGTGTACCAAACTTTTAAATGGTAAAGGATTCCCTGGTGAGAATCAGATAGCGACGTTAGTTTGTCGCTAAACGTACTTGGTTGGTACTACTACCACTACTATATAGTCCGTCGTACACAGGGAAAAGTCGTTGAGCAGGAGATTGGAAGGATGCCAAAAAAGTTAACTTAGAATTGAATTTATATGAATCCCGACACTGCCTTGGCTCATCATTTTCTTGTACAACAGCCAGATATACTAGCAATGTGCCTTTTCTGTAGGAAGCTGGGAAAATACATATGTGGAAACTGCGAGTACCAAGAGGGTGAATATGCAATCATTTCATCCTGTGTGTAATAGGAGAACCAAGTTTCGCCACTGCATAAATATGCAGTCGTTATTACTCCGGGAAAATATTCGAGTAAATTGCATTAATATTGGAAAACAAGTTGCAAGTTGCAAAATATGCTAAAATAAAAAATGTTTCTTTCATGTAATTCGTCCACATGCACATATGTCAAAGCATACTGATAATCTGAGCTATTGAGATACGATAAATAAGGCATTCGTCCTCAATCGGGAGACATTTTAAAATATTGGCGTAACTTGAGAGAAGATTCCAATAAGGAATTTACACCTTCACTATTAAAAAACCAGGTAATTAAACGTTTACCAAAATATTTACACTATTTTATGAAGACCACTCTTATATTTAAATTCATTCCCAAGTTTTAATCTACATAATGAACGTTTTAAAAAATCGGGACAAGCTTTAAAGCATGGGGATAACTTAAATCTTAAATGAATGATAGTTAATGTACTGTGCTGGTTAACCACTAGTGCTGTGCTGCATACTCTGTTAATTAAACAGAATGTCTTGCTGAAAACAGCAACTTGCAAAATAAGCCATGCATTACCTACAAAAACGCCCACTTTTAGTCCACTATCAAGTGTCGCCCGATTTAAGACGAATCTTGTATAAATGGAAAATCTTAGTAAGTTGCGCTCTATTGATCACAGGACGACATTAAATATTGCATATGGAGCAAGGTTTATCATTTGGATCATGAACTTGTAGCTTATGCATTACTAAAACACCTAAAAGAAAACTCAATTGGCGATATTACTTCCAGAACTCAGATGTTTAAAATGTGTTTACTTTATTAGACGCTAAATCATTCATCGTTTACTTTACAAGAGAACACGTCCTTAATGATGTTACTCAATAGTCAATTTAATCATTCCTGTTGTTACAAACAAACCAATTTCTCTTCTTACCAAGTTCTGTCCCCTACTCTCTAAAATTTTATCGGAATTCATCTCGATTTTTTCGATTTACTTCATTACTTTAATTTGATTAAGATGCAATTAGGGTGCTTTTAATTATTATTTCTTGTCTAACATTCAAGGTAAGTAAGTCTGAATGAACACAAGAACGCCAACTTTCCAATATATACATAGGTCAAACATAAGTTGTGTAATGTTCACATTTCCATCCTTGTTAATAACCGAATTATCATTAATTGAAATTTTGTAAAAGCAGTAAAACCTCATTTCTTATAATATATAAACGTGACGCGACACACACCAGGTTCTTCAAAAAGACATCAAATCTTGAACACTATCAGTAACAAATATAATAAAAAATAATTCCATCTTGTGTGGATGTCGAATGCCCTTTCCCTTAATAATGTTGATGTTCTCACAAACAATTCATTTAGGATTTATATTTATTGTAAAGATCCAATGAAACTTGACGTCTTTAAACCAAGTTAAAAGTAGTTTTAAACGTGCATAATTACATTTATGTATCCCTCTATGAAGACAAGATAGCACCCATACATTGTTCCTCCTACTGTGTGCATCGTTTTCACACTTATTTCCCTATTACAAAGTTTTTACACAGGTATTATTTTTTTATACAGGTAAATACACACGTCTAACAGTAAGTAAGTTGTGTTGTTAGTGATAATTAATTAATAGATCAATTTATTTTTTGGCATGTGAAACCGTGTTTTATTTCTGATTAATTGACATCACTATTTTAAGCATGTGTGACAGGTACTTTCCTTACCCCCACCACCTATATATGTACATTTTATCTACCAATATTTTAATATCTTCTATTTATCTAGTAACGTTGCAGTTAAAACGTTCTCACAGTCCATTAGCTAAATTCCCGTGATTTGTGAAATTAATTACACTGTGTTCATACATGAGTAGTATGAAGGTGGAGGAGGTAGATTAATTACTAATTATAGTTATAATACAAGTTCATCTATGCACCGTCCAGTGTTACATTTAATTTCTTCATATAACCTAGAAAATTACAGTTGAACTCTTGTTCAAAAACAAATGGTGGACGACGCCTAAATTTGTTTTCGTCAAAATTCTTCACAATTTCAATATTATTACATTGAGCATTTGACCTTCGAACGTAAATTCTATATATGTACGTAAATTAGCAATGCCTACGTTTACGCTGGATTTTGATGAATTGTCCTAATTATATGAATACTTGTCCTAAAATTGAAATTCTTAAGTGTACTGGAAGAAACGGGTTTTCATTGCATTTTTCTTGATTATTTTTATTGCTGTTCCCTGCTGCTGCAGACAGGAGTCTATCTCCCTCCCTACTGCACGCTGATCTATAATATTTTACAATTACCTAGGACAGGTCTGATTCTAAACAAGAAATATTGGAGTATTTAAATATTTAATTACTTGCAATTTTCGTTTTCAATGTTAATTTAATCGCTTTTCTATATTGCGATTAGCCAGCACTGGGAATTCTTTATTGTCAGTGTATTCGTGTGGGTTGGAGTGCGACGTGACACTGTTTATTACACTGTATATTTCTATTATGTATATATAGTATTCTACTACTTACATGATCAACAACAACAATCTTATACCTTATCTTCTCTTTACGCCAAACAACGATAATGCTTATCTGAGTAAAGTAGTAACAACCATGACTGAGTGAGTGTGACATGAATTGACACGACGTAACTATTTTATTAGGTGTATATTTACTCTTAACTTTCCACTTTCCTCGACATATTTATCCAACTTGCTGAATTACACGTATAGAATTCCCAGGTTTTTATGGCTTCCTGTAAACCGAGTTAAAGGTAAGTTACTTAAAGCGGAAAAATTAAATATGCATATGTAATGTATGGTTACACTGTTTGCTTACGGAGTAGAGGAGACTCTGGTCTGAATAGATGGCGCACTTCGTCCTGCTACTGGAGGCTTGCCTTGTCGCGCCTTCCGCTTCAGCTTGGAGTTGTAATTGCTCTTCCAAAAAAATCCCTTCGGTTGGGTCCACAAGTACCCCGCCCCACTCATAGTACAATAGGCGTTGTAGTACTTACCAGGACTACTGCAGTAACTCCAAAGTGGGCATCGACATCGAAACTTGGTGGAAAACTCTTCCTTGCACATTTCACTGAACCAACATGTACGCTGAAACCCAAACGTGAAATTGATGTTAATTATATTAAATTGTGTGTTTAATTACGTTACGACGAAAATTAATCAATTGTTTAGTGTAAACCCACCTCTGTCAGGTACTCATTAATTGAGTCATCGTAACGCTCTCGGTTTATCCTGGTTGGCTTTGCGACCTTGGTTTTTATTGATTTTGGTGCAGAATTGGCTACTGGGTTGGGGACTCCCCAGACCAATGCCACAAAACTGAGAAAAACGGTGGCAATCACAACTACCTTATACAGCGAAGACGGAGTTGGCGGGGGTGCCATTTTGTACATGTATGATCCTAACATTAGAACAGTGGACAATTTTCGTTTGATTAATTTAATTGATTGTTTTCTTAAAGTAACCTTGATTATTTTGCCACTCACCAAAATCCACAGTTAAAAATCAACTGCTACCGCACTCCTTTTCCTCTGCGATCTGCACCACCGTACTCGAAAAAGTAATCCCTTTGCACCTCTTGTCTCCTTCTCTTATCTGGCTTTTCGCAATTCCTGCTGCTGCCGAAAAGGTGTGTACACTTTTCGTTGGTTCCGTTTATTTTTGGCTTTTCTTATAAAAAATGGATTATTATGGAATTAGGTCTGCCATCACGACCAGTCCCACCACAAATACCACCTCACATTCTCTTCAGGAGTAGCATCAGCTTCACGAGACGACACTACCCCCCTCATCATCATCACTTCAGTCAGATCAGCGAAAGAATAATATTATCTTTTTCTTTATTTGTGACAAAATGTGCATTCCTCTCATTCTCCTTCTTCTTCTCCACTTTTCTCATCTCTCTCCTCTCTCCTTCCCTTCTATTGGTTTGAGTCAGGAGATGATGATGAGGATTAGTCCGATGCTGCTGAGTGTTCCGATTCCCGAATGCTGATACTCTAGAGAAAGTGGCAAGGGTGATGCATAAATGGGATATTCCTGCCTGGTGTGTGCTGGGAATTTTACTACAAAAGAAGGATAAGAGGAGAAAGCAGCATCAAGCAGGGAGGCAGCATCATTCTGCTAGGATCATGTTCAAGGAGGATGATGTTCGACTTGGAGTGCTGTTTCGTTTGCTGGTAGGTAGTCGGAGGAAAGTTGAAAGTATGTGGATCTACATGCCTTCATGCACGGAATGAAAAAGTTATGAAATGGAACACCAACTACAACATTTCGCTACTGCTACTCTGGAGAAAGTGATTTCCTCCGTTGCCTAAAAAACCACGAAACTTCCCCATTCAAGGTAGGAATGTTAGTATAGGATCATTACAGCATTCCTAACACGTGGATATATGAATTTACGTTGGATTTACGTAAGACGTGTAACAGAAACATTCCAGATTAAAGTTTGTTTTTCTTGTCTTTTTTCTTAGAATTTACGTATTTATTTATTTAAATGCAAGACGGGTGGAGGTAAGTTTTGCCATAAAAATTTAGCGTCACATTTTCGGGATATATTTTTAGCCTGCTCCTTGCTACTTTTCGCAACTATATCACTTTGTACAGAAAATCGCCGTTTTCATCGTAGTAACAATTTTTTACTTTGTACGTAGCACCTGGTCTGCCGACAAATTTTTCAGGAATTACAATTTTCAATGGAGTATGCCCCTCTTCACNCATCGTAGTAACAATTTTTTACTTTGTACGTAGCACCTGGTCTGCCGACAAATTTTTCAGGAATTACAATTTTCAATGGAGTATGCCCCTCTTCACTGCTGCTACCATTAGTGGAGGGTCCATATGGTTTCTACCAAATTAAAAAACATGTATTCAATTTTGCACGAAAATTTATTCAACTAAGTGAATCGTACCACAGCTTGTACCTGATATCCAACGGTATCTCCGTATAAGTTAAGCCTGGTCTCCCTCCACTTTAACCTCCACCATCTGCTCCGTATCCTCCGGTCGTTGATACTTTTGAATTTTTGATGGAAATTCAGGAGGGCACTCTTCAGCATATGGCAATTCAATTTCGTTAGGTGAAGATGAAGTTTGAGTTGGGTGTTCTATTTCTTCCAACATGTATTTCATATCTCCAGCTTTCTTCCTAGCTTCCTTAGTTTCCATCCGGTGTTCAAACTCCGAAAAGGTCATTATTTTAGCTATCGGTAGTACTTTTCTCAGTTCATTTTCGGAGAGTTCAGGTTTCAACGGCAAATGCTCATCCGTACTGTTATCATTACTGGGGTTATAAAAATTTCCATCAGCAAAGTACGTGACAACGGGTTCATTCTTCTTCTCTTTTACAACCTCTTTAGACGGTGGCGGAGCCACTAAACTAGCAAATTCGCCCAGGTTTTTAGGCAAGCTAGTGTCCACGTATTGATACGGGTCCATACCCAGGTCCCCAATTTTCAAAGGCCCACAGAGATCCCTAATTTTCAATCTTTTTTCTAGCTCATCAGTCATTGGGATTTTGCCTGCCTGTATATCTTTCATCCGTTCCGCAATGTTGGTATCATGGTTGATTACTTCCTTTATAGTACGAAGCCTCATGGAGCTGCGTACTAATTTTTTCACGCCGTGTGGGCTAATAGGAAATGCATCTGCAATAGCCTCTGGAGTCCAGTATTCAGGGTCGGAATCATGCAGGTACCGTATCGTTTCCTTTTCCGCCCACGTAAGTAAGCTCATTTCTTTTTGGAAAGGATTCATGTGTGAAAAGTGCTTCTTCGTCTGACGGCGCGTCTTTATTTTGTCCTTCATAACCGCAACATCTTCCACGTAATCGTCAAATTGCTTCGAGAATGTCGAAGGATCCGGTTCATCCATGGGATCCCCATGTTCTTCTATTTGCTGGCGAAACTGGCGTTGGTACTCTATCATGTTCATGTTTACCGCTGCTTCGAAACGCTCGTCTTCCCTTGAAGGATGATTTCGTGGAAGATGTATTTTTTCTCCTTTACTAGCGTCTGCATATATAAAAAGTACTTATACATACAACATACTCGTCATCTCATCTCATTCAAAACCAGGTATGTATCATTATTGCACAAATAAAACTCCAAATTATACCTTTCTCCCTCGTCACAAGAAATCTTTCATCAAAGAAACTGTTTCAGAAATCCTTCATATTAACGAGACTACAAATTCGAACATTCTCTTTTATCCTCTGATAACATCTCAACAAAATGTTTTTCAAATAACTCTATTCCAAACCAAATCATCCTACAAAGCCCAAAGTAATTGTTACCCTTCTGCTGATGCCTCAAAACTTGTGCGGTTAAAACAGTGAACACTGCATGTGAACAAAGAAGTATATATATCCATCGATATCCATCGATGGATGACACAAGAAGTATACGAATCTAACCCTGATGAGCATAATGATAGTGAACAAAGCATCTGTATACATACTAAATACACTTGATACCGAACTCTCAATCTCGTATCATCATCATCATAAATAGGTAGTTTCATACTTACATTCTCCTTACAAACATACAAAAAATTATATTCTGTTGTAGGCCATTTGTCTACTATTGCTATTGCTGTGGACGAGCTGTGTAATAGAACAAAGCTGTAATACGCGTATATACACGCAATGGAGTCTCTCCACTCCAACCAACTAGTATTTAGTTTTAACAAGTACACAAAAGGGAAAAAATGAGAGCTCCCTGCTTAAACCCAGATTTAGGTTGATGTCTGATGTGGTACACAGCAAGTCCAAGCTAAAAAGGAACAATGACAAAAGCGAAGCAGAAATACCGACTACAATTTTTTACAGCGCACCTGCAAATGTAAAATGAGTTTGTACCACCCCCCGTATTGTATTACATGTTATACCTGCTCATACCCTACAAATATCACATTTAGACTGATGATTACAATTGCGATTTAGTAGACAATGCAAAAAGCAAAACTCTCTGATGTGATGTGTGATGGTACGTTTTTTGTTTGCTTCTCTTCTACCAAAGGACAGAGCAAATGGTCATAAAAATGAAGTGATATTTATGTAGGGAAATAATATGTGTTAGTCCCCTCTTGTTATCTCCCTCACTGCTGCTGCTGCTGTATGCTTAAATTAATAATAAAGCTAGATTTTGCTTCATTTAAATCAACTACTACTTACTACTAACAAATTCTCTGCTTTGCCAGCTTCGTTATATATACGGAGTACATGTTCATACGCTGTACAATATCTACGTTCACTTTGAAGGTTTATTATTTTGAAGTGCCTATTTACTCTAAAAAAAACTGTAATCGGTGCTACTTCGCTGCCGTACGTGACGGAAAGGCGCAACAGATAACATGAAGTTTATGAAACATCACATCCTTGGCAGTTATTTTACACAGTCAACAGTAGTGACAGTCTTAACTTTAATGTGCTAACCTACTCATTGTAACCATTTTGTACTCTTCGTGGGTTTTTAAGTATATATGCTGCCATTGTAATAGCGACAACAACGACGACGACAACGACATATTAAATGACAGTGACTAATTACAGTAGTAGTATTGGTAGCAGTGGTGTATTTACACAGTGAACAAATAGTAGACGAACGAGAAGAAAAAAAAACACATTTAAACATTGCAAAAAAAATGTTGCAAGAATTAATAATGCATTTAGAGAACAGACAAGAGTTACTATAAATGAGTCATCTCATCATTGAGCCAACTAGCTAGCCAAAATATATTTAATTTTACAACATTAACCCTTTTCCTCCAGACTTGGCGAAGTAAATACTATCAGCAGCAGTGTCCTACTATCACCATAATGTAGGCTTTGTCAACGGAAGACTAACCACAATACAAACATTCCACACTACGGCTATTATACAGATTAAAAGTACAAAGGCAAAACTACATCCGTCCGTTCGTTGAGTTGGTAGTATTCAACTTGTGTGGTTTTTTGTAGTACAATCAAATGTCGGCAATTAATTGGCCTGGGCTTGAGCGTGAATACTTGCTGCTGCGTGAATGTACCAAATAATCTCTTGAGATATTTTAACGACGAAAGAGAGTTACTTACTGACTGTAGCTAAAGCGTTTTTTCCACCTTTCCTCCCTGATTGTTGATAATCTTGATCATTACTGCCACTGGGGGAGGGTTTAAACCTATTTGTACTGTTGTAACCGTACCGAGGACGATGATTTGAACGGGAATAGAACCGACAAGCACAGGAATATAGCAGAGATGGTGATGACAACGACGCCGATGACGCTGAAACAGGAAGTGTCACAGTCGCAACTAATTTTCTAGAAGCTATCAGCGCTTTTTCAAAACTCGCTAACATTTTAAGGTCACTGTTACCACAAAGTTCACGATAATTAAATTAGGTAATTTAATCAGTTGTTGTTGGTTTGTGGGAAAGACGTTTCGGTAGTTTCATTTAACAGTTTCCTAATTTTGGGTTAATATCTCCTCCTAGGACCAAACGGCCGCTGTTGAATTAAAAAAGATTTTTTTAAATTATGGCGAATAAACCAGTGCCACCGAAAATTGCTCCGAAACCGGGTAAGTTTCCCAGTTTTTCTCTCGAAATAAATTCTTCACCCAAAAAATATAAACACACATGTGCACAGAGAAAATCTCTAAAGTCACGAAAGATCCGACGACATACACCTTGCTACACATTCACATCATAGAGCTGGTCACCCACATACGGCTTATACAGTGTGTAATTCAATGCCTTGCATATGCATGCACGCAATCTTTTACGAGTGACAGACAGTATATTGTGGTGTGATCGGGTTAGTTGCCTAAATGCATGGCTTCAACCTGGATCTTCTTCCACACTGATGACTGGCACTATAAGTTCTTTTTACTGCATTCCTTATTGGTGGTAAAGGCTACGATGAATGTCCAAAGACAGATATTTTGAACAAAGACGAATGCCGTTTCTCTTGATCGCTTGTGCAGAAAAACGTTGAAACGAGGATTTTCCCCAATGACCTTGATTATAAAAAATGTTTTCCTTGCAGGGAAAGTAACCGTTCTACGAGCCCTTTATGGCTACACCGCACAACATGAAGATGAGCTAACTTTTGGAGAGGGAGATATTCTCTACCTGGTGGACCAATCAGATCCAAACTGGTGGAGGGCTCGATGTGGTCTCAAAGTGGGCCTAATACCCTCCAATTATGTAGAGATGAGAATGGACACAATCGAAAATCCTGTGCATGATGCGGCACGCAGGGGAAACATTGATTTTTTGTTGGAGGTACTACAAATTCTAAATGTGTTTGGATTTAAACGTCATATCTGCGTATGTTTATTGGATTTTCTTTATTTGTTTGTCTTGTTTGATGGGGGAATTTAGTGTTTGAAAAATGGAGTGAGTGCTACCGGACTAGATGCTTCCGGCAACAGTCCTCTTCACTGGAGTGCCCGAGGGGGACATCTGGAATGTGTTCAGGAGATAATCCGCGCTGCCATGAAACACTATCGCCACCCTAAACAGTTTATTAACGCTCAGAATAAATTGGGGGATACACCACTGCACGGAGCGGCCAATAAAGATCACGTGCCAATAGTTAGTCTATTGTTGGAGACTGGAGCGGACCCCACGATTAGGAATAAAGATGGACAAAAAGCAGTAGATTTGTGTCATGATCCAAAGGTCAAGGTACTGCTAGAAAGGAGTGTGGGCAGAATGAGTTATTCCGGCGGTGGAGACGGAGCAGATGAAGAGTATTTGTATGAATCAGGCGACGACGACGACGGGGAAAATGAAGAAGCCGAACAGGATGCTGATGGAGGCGATACAATTAAAACTTGAAAAGGATAATTTGTGATATATAATGGATTGAGCACAATAATAAATGACTAGTTAAGTGTTTTAATTAAAGAAGACACGATTTTTCGTATTTTAATGAAAGTAAACTCGTTGTTTTGCTATTATTTGACGAGCATACGCTGCAAAATCCTAACTTATTATTGCAACAAAACAAGACGATGGCTGAATTATTATAAAGTTGGTCTACGGGGTCGTTGAGGATTATTCCTCGTATCTTGCAATAATAAGCGACCAGTTTTAAAATATAAACTGTTAATAGTATTTAAATAAATTCCAATACTCCTATTTTTATCAACACAAATATCCCACTTCGTACCAAACCACTTAAACATACGCGTTAACTCCATCATAATCATCATCCGGCGTGTGATCCTCATTATTCACAGTGACATTGTACGCTTGTCTGTTGTTTGTGACAGTTGGAGCAGATACTTGCTGAGGGTGCACTTTTGTTTGTCTTTCCCCCATGAGCACAATGAGACGTGTCTTGCTGAATCTTTTCAGTGCTAACACTGTCCAAATATTTGTTACTCCGGTGAATCCCGCAAATAACATTCCAATGGTAAGAGATGTATGTTGGTACACCCATGTCCTGTAGGCGCTGCAAGATTTCACGTCATCAATATCTGGCGGTGGTGGTAAGCGGGGAACTTGTGGACGAACTAACGACGCCAAATCAATGTAAGATCTAGATCCATCTTGTCTTGTTGTTCCATCGTAATCATTCGTACACGGGTAGTCCCCTAAATAAACCATCAGAAGAAAAGCAAAAATAAACAGTGTGGAGACTAGGAAGAGAACTCCAGCGACAAGGTGGCAATAGTAATCGATTTTGTTGGGGCCCAACAGCAGCATTAGGAGGAAGATTGGCAGAGATACACCATAAACTGTAACGAGCATTATCATGAAGGGCACCGCCAGCCACCGATTAGGACATGGTTTCGGGGACGGCGGGATCGGCGTAATGCCGTTCTCTTTCATATATTCGATGCTTTCGGAATCTTTAGTCGCTTCTATCTGGCAGCTTTTTTGGGTGTACCTCAGCAACTGGTAACATTCTTCTTCCGTCAACGGTTGGTTATTTACGTCCCGACGTGGGGCACTGGAACAGTCGTAAGAGTGGTAATAGGTACCTTTCGTGTACGCAACAAGGGTGAAACACGTGGCGACTAAACCAACCACCTGCAGTAAAGCGAAATGAGTAATACCACTACAGACTACAGACATGTTTCTTTTTACATTTTACGATATTATAACTGATTTTTGAAAACGCACCATGGTTAAGATCTTGCAAAATCCTGGTTTCGACTTTATGTACTCTAATCTGTCCATGCTGTCATGCTGTGTCGGTGCTATATCCAATTAATCCAACCAACACGGTATATCACACCCACCCAGTATTACTACTAATTACCAGTGTAGACAAAATGGGATGAAAATGATGGAATCATGACGGAATTTACTTGAATGCGATGTTTTAATTTGTAAGCTTAGGAGACGATCTCAGAGTGAAATGTTGCTTGGTCGCACATAATTTGTAACATTGCATTTTTTCAATGCTGACTGCATTTTAAATACAAAGTTTATTCAACCCTAAATAGTATTCGGTTAGGAAAAGGTTCTGAAAATCTTCTCCAACGGTTTTTAAGGGCCTTTACACTAGGTTGAGAGAAACAGGTAGTAACTCACATAAACAAACTTTCTTTCCCACCGTTTCAAGTTGTCATTCCTCTTTATTTATCTTCAATTATTTGCAGGAGTACAACTTTACACATCATCATTAAAGAGAAAGATAAGCGCAGCAACAATAATTATTTTTTCGTATTCATTGGCCAATTTAGTTAACTCATATTTGCTATCAAATAAAAACATGGGTGATTGTATTTTTAAATTAAATCTTCTGGCAGTACAAAACGAGTAATTTTCCCCAGTTTCTTGACATGACTTTGGTTCCAGATTTAAGCAGATAAGTAACATCAGAAATTGACTGAAATAGATGTAAAATTGTAGAAAAGTCCTTCAACTTTTCTTGATGGCAATGGCCGCGATAATGTAGACGATTCCGTTGATCAGACAGAAAGCCTGTAATTAGAAATGTTAAAGATTTGATCACATTTTAAATTGTTAAGTGGGTCGTTATATGAGCTTTTATAAGGATACATGTCATGCGATTGTTTTATTATTTCGTACACCACCGATGCCAAATTCGACAGTTTGAAAATACTTGTCTCGTTTCTTTGTACACCATTCACCTAGGTCTTTGCAGGACAATTGATTCACACCATAAATTACAAATACGATACAAAGGATTCCAGCTATGAGGAAAACCAAGCCAGCAATAATGTGACCAATGAAGTCTACTGGGGAAAAACAACCGTTTTCGTTCAGCTTCACAAACAGAAGAATAATGAAGAAAATTAGTGAAGCGGCACAACAAATAAACGCGGAAATCAAGGCGAATTCAACCATCCACTTTCGGGGGCAAGGTTTTGTTGAAACTTCTGCGCCAAAAGCTTCACCTGCTTTTGTAGCAGCTTCGTTGCCCTTTACACATGCTTCCTCAAAATGGCTTTTACTCAGGTATTCCGATTCATTATATCCCAGTAAAACACAGATGGTAGCAATCAACCCAAGAACCTATTAATTGTAAGAGAATCATTAATAGGTTAGCCAACGCGAACTTTGATATTCGAATGAACACAGTTGCTTTATTTGTCAATTTTATGTTGTCCATATGCGTGCAAGTTATCTTACCACAGAAATCAATTTTAGTATGCCTGCTTTCGAAGTCAAGTAGTTACAGTTCATGTTGAACCTGTTGTTCTAGTTCAGCCAAAAAAAGACGGGTTTGTTTTGTTTATATGCGCTTCGATTTATCAATAAACTTGTCAAATGACAGGAAAAATTTTGAATGATTTGGTGATTCCAATCACTTAAATAATTTCAAGGTTCACCGCTGTAATATTGTTAAGATGCCTCGGGTGTCTCGGTCTCGTGTCTCATGCTACAAAATAAGTGGTATTTGCAATAAATTGCGTATCATTTTATTTCATCCAAGGTTTCAATACATGTATCAATGGTGACAATTTTAATCTGCGCAACCGTAGGCACCAATTAATACAATATTAAATGCCATTCATTAAGGTTCCTAATCAATGAAATGGAGATTCGATGCTCATGAGAACCTTTCGTTCACTGAATGGTTTACAAATTCAAAAGTATGTCTTTATTAATTTAGGTTAGATAATTAATACAATATTCAATGCCATTCATTAAGGTTCCTAATCAATGAAATGGAGATTCGATGCTCATGAGAACCTTTCGTTCACTGAATGGTTTACAAATTCAAAAGTATGTCTTTATTAATTTAGGTTAGATTGTTCGTGGAAATGAGTGTACGCTGCTGTGAAAAAGTTGAGGAATTGGCAAACTTTCATAGGGAATCCGTCTGTAGTTACCAACAGGCCATCCTTCATCAGAACCAGCATTCTTAAACAATTCATAGAGTTCGCCGTTACTCCCGTAAACGTATACGGATCTTGTCACGGGTTCATCCAACCAAGAAAAGATGCTCTCCAGTCGAGTCAAAAACTCTGTGTGCATCAGAAATTCTAAAGCGTGTACCAAGCTCAATGCCTCTGCTGATGCTTCTCTACTCAGATGTACCTTTCCTTTGTCATCGTACAAAATACAAGTGGGGTCATGTGCCAGTTGGGCTACAGCCTTCACTCTAAAGTCAACATTTGACCCGGGACGATGACCCGTCGGTTTCTGGATTCCACAAACTTGTAAAAATGCCTCTGTAGTTATCACAGAATGTGCTTTCATGTCGTACACACGTTTGCTGCCGTTGTATCGAAAACTCCACACTTTTTGGTTTGCGGGGGTTGAGTCGAAGAGGTAAACTTTATCGTGCATGTACATTCCTGCTTCCACCTCTACATGGAGTGGGAATTGGGGTAAAAGGAGACCCCGACTTCGAATTTTGTCGTGACCCTGCTTGTTCAAAGTACTGACGCAGTCTTCCCCCTTAATAAAAATCAGCATGGTGGGAATTCCATCAGTTTTGGAGTAAACGGTTGAGGTCACGCTGCGCTTGAATCTTTCCTTGTCTTCAAACACGCAACCGGGACTGGTAGTAAGTGCTGGAACGTAGGTGGACATTTCCGTGGAGGTGGTTATCGGGCGACGAGTTGATGTCGCCAATCCTCCCCCTAAGATAAGTTGTGATACTGTTCAAAGTAAATTTCAAAGAATTATATGAGTTCCTATTTACATGTCATATCAAATCGGCTATCTATGCATATTTCTCGGGGATTATTGATACCTTTTGGAGTTGGCGTAGACAGCTTATGAGGTTTTATGGTGACGGTGACTGTGGGATTATGGACTGCCGTTTGGTTTTTGTGATTTATGGGTTTGTTGACGGTTATTAAATGAGAGGATGGCGTGGAAGTGGTTAAAGGTATATTATTTGATACGACACTGATTGTACCAGGGTGGTGGCCGGCTACATCTATTGTACTGGATTTGTCATCACTCGGAGTTTGATAAGTAGTAGAAATAGGGCTGAGTGTGGATGGCACATAATTCGTTGTCAACGTAGTTGTATCAAAATGAGTGACAGTCGGGGTTTCTGAAGGTATCATCGGTGTGGAACGTAAAGTGGTGGTTGAGGGAATTTCGGTTGTTCTGATTGCTGGAGGAATGGAAGAGGTTTCGGAAGTGATATCTGGTAAGGGTGACGGAGATGGGTTATTGGTTTTAGGTGTGGGTTTATGCGACTCTGGCGTGGTTTTTGTCACGCTCACTGTTTCCAACGAGGTTGTGAATGAGACAGAAGTACTTGTGGCAGGTTCTGCTGAAAATGCTGTAGTTACTGCTACAACAGTTGTTGGGGATTCCGTAATTGGTTCTGGGGAACTGGGTTTGATGATAAAGTCAGTACTTGTGGTACTTATCGACGATTGTGTGGTTGACGTTATTGGTTCTTGAGAAGAGGAAGTTATTTCAGCTGAGGCAGATGGACTTTGACTGGTAACCGCGGTGGGGGAAGTTTCAGGAGATTGAGATGTAATGCTGGAAACAAGTGTAGTTGATTCGGGAACAAGGGAGGAAGCATCATTTATTGGAGAAAGGGTGGTTGTTGGCTCGACAGTTGTCGACTCATTGATGGAAGTGACATCGGCGGAAATGGGTGGGGAACCTGTGGTGCTTTCGCTTGGAGCCGAACCTGTGGTGCTTTCGCTTGGAGCCGAACCTGTGGTGCTTTCGGTTGGAGCTGACCCTGTGGTACTTTCGCTTGGAGGCGACCCTGTGGTGCTTTCAGTTGGAGCTGACGCTGTGGTGCTTTCAGTTGGCGCTGATTCAGTGGTGCTTTCGCTTGGAGGCGACCCTGTGATGCTTTCAGTTGGTGCTGACGCTGTGGTGCTTTCAGTTGGTGCTGACGCTGTGGTGCTCTCACTTGGAGCTACCTCAGTGTTGCTTTCAGTTGGCGCTGACGCTGTGGTGCTTTCACTTGGTGCTGACGCTGTGGTGCTTTCAGTTGGCGCTAACTCAGTGGTGCTTTCACTTGGAGCGGACGTTGTAGTGCTATCAGTTGGAGCTGACGCTGAGGTGCTTTCAGTTGGAGCTGACGCTGTGGTGCTTTCAGTTGGCGCTGATTCAGTGGTGCTTTCACTTGGTGCTGACGCTGTGGTGCTTTCAGTTGGCGCTGACGCTGTGGTGCTCTCATTTGGAGC